>JAMKCH010000636.1:0-46084 GCA_023653785.1 Ophioderma brevispina
CATAAAAATCAAGCTTATCGAGTAGATAGTCCTCAAGAAAAGGTGCAGTTTTAAATTGAACATAAGTAACATAGTAATTTAAAGACGATTTGTGACAAGCATCTTCATGCCACAGTGTGTTAATACGATTGATTTGGTTACACTGTAAGTTGTTGTGCGGAAATTTGCTTCATGATGAAGGAATAACCAAAACGTTGCACCGCGTTTTGACAGTAGAAGACATTAATCGATATCATGAACAATGCTTGTAATGTATAAAGAGCGTCTATTTTATTCCCGCGATTTTATTCCTGGGCAAAAATATGTCGCTTCAAACTTTCGAAGAAATACAAATACAATACATTCTTTGAATTATGTCCTTTTAAGAGAAGATGACACATATGTGCAAGTCACTGTCCGACCAAGGCCTTCTGGTCTGCCGATATTGATCGCAGAGGGTTTCGCTATATCGATAGTCCCTTCTTACCTCGTATGTATAATACCAAAGACCACCTCACATATCATTTGTTAATGGCACCAGACGTTGGACAGATCATTTGCAACTTTGAGGGAAAAGGGTCAAATTTCAATAGACGAACCATTCAACTCATTCCGATAAGTAAGATGTCGTTGCAATAAAGGAACACACATCTTAAGAAATTTGTAAATGACATAGCTGTAATTTGAAATAAAATGAAGAAAGGGTGCTTTTTCTCCATGCAAATTTCCGCACAACAACTTTGAAGTAGCACCGAGCCACTAATTTTCCTGGCCACAATACAATATTTCTTAAGTAGTTCAAAGGTTGTTCTAACCGAACCTATCCTAAAACAATTTCTACAATCGATCAATTTTCTAAATTTGTGCAATTCGCAAATGCCTTTATATAAGTACACTGCGCATGCAAGCCTTTTCCGTTCATCTAACACAGGCTGGGCGGAGCCAAAGACCATAATATCATCGTAAATTTTGCCTGTTGGCGTTCGCTTTTCATACTTCGTAATTGCGCACTGCATAATGAAGCCTATTGTAAGGTGCGGGACGGTAAAAATATTCAAATAGACGCGATTGCATAGGCACGACAGACCAAATAACCAATTAGGTATGAAAAAATGCTCGCAAGAAATATACCATGCATGTCATGTACAATACTAATAGTTTAAAAACAATGGTAAACAAACGTGTGTGTGTGCGTGTATGTGTGTGTGTGGGGGTGTTGTGTGTTGTGTGTGTGTGGGTGTGTGTGTGTGTGCAAAATAAGTACAGCAATTTATAGCAAAATATAGTACATAGTATACATGGGTAAAAATATATAAGCGACTCTCTGTGGATGGTGACGTACATGAAGAAGCAAAATTAAAACTGCTTCACATTGGTTCCTTCATCAGAGCACTACGTTTCACATGAAGACTGTTACACAACGACCTTGACATAAGTTCAATCGCCCAAGAGAGTTCCGATTGATGAGGGTTAAGATGTTGAAGTTCTGAATGGGTTGAGTCAACGATCAGCTGTAACAATGCATGTTCATCTGCGAAGATCATGTTCACATTCTCCACAGAATAGTGACAGTCAAGACAATTTTCAGCTTATCAAGGTGACGCTTACGGGTGTCCGTCGTAGATTGACATCTCAGGATAAAGTCGTTGGCTGAATGCAAGACCAACTTAAGTGACATTTTTGTCGAAATTGAGTTTTTGATGAATTTTGAAAGAGGAGGTATTCGCGCTTAATTTAAACTATGTGTGAAGATATGTAAGTGATAAGTTTTAATTAGAAAAAGAAGACAACGTATGTGCAATGCGCTTTTTCCGCTTAATGAAAGCCCAACGTAAGTGGCACTTACGTTGGGCTTGCATTAAACATTTTTGCACCTTTTCAGTGCAAGACCAACGTAAGTGGCACTTGCATTAACAAGAAAATACTGATTTCACTTATGGTCTCTTCTTTTGTAAATAAATATGTAATTACGTTTGTCAAGGAGAAATTATTTCATTTATATCATACAAATACATTTCCTATTGTAATACCTGCTATAATTATGGACACACCACCTATAGAAGCCAATAGAAACACAAATATGTTCTTCCTGCAAAATTAGTCAAAATGCACTAACGTCGGTCTTACGTTCAGCCGAAGAAGTGTAGTCTGTCCCCTGCTCCAGTTTAATATATTAGGCAAGTATATAGGATTGATTCCGATACAAGAAGAGCAGCATTCAGAGGCGCAACACCTTGTTTGAACCCCCTTTGAAGGGGTTTCGCGCAAGGTATATGATCTCAAAATAAACAACCTCGTTTATTCACAACTTGAATTCATAATCAGAAAACCAAAATAAAATGTCACTGGGATTCACAGAAAACAAACACTAGTCCAGATAGTGTCCTGCTGGGTGACTAGTTTTGCCCTACTAACTTGGGCCACCAGTACTTAATAATCGCCTGACTCTACTTTGACCAGTAATAAATTTGTGGGAATTGTTTGGCTTTTATTACTACGACAAAAAGTAGTCCTCCTTTAAAAGTCTGCATTAGGGCAGACAATGCAAGTACGTAACATAACAGTTAAGGGGTTACTACTTTTTGTCGTACGTAATAAAAGCCCAAAATCCTGCCAATTTGGTACTGTTCAAAGTATAGCAAGGATTATTTAGACGGCTTCGTCCATTAATATTCATACATTAATAAAAATCAAAAGATGACCTTGCAGTAGAGTTGATTCTCCAACTCTGACGGTTTTGGAATAGCAAAATATCACTTGATAACATATAAAAAAATATTTTTTTTTCATTAACATTTTACTTTTGCGTACTAAAGCCTGAGACGAATATACATAGGTATATTGGTCTCAGCTAAAGCAATGATGACGTCCAATTTGAGATTTCTTGGCCGCCACCGCATGTGCAACTTTGCAAACTAGTAGCGCGTCCTCTGTATTATGACCACATAATAGCAGTGCGTCTTGCGCCTGGAGTATACTATCATGGTAATGCATTACGTATCACACTTTCTTCCATAACACTATTTTAAGCATTATGAAAACCAAACACACAAAAGGTCGCTTGTCACAGCTGAAGTGCTGTGTTTCGAAGTGGTATTTCTTGCAATCAAAATATTTTTAAAGTAGGAATTGGAAGCCACACAGGACATACGTTTTCAGTTCGGAGAAGAGAACAATAGAACAATAGAAGGCATAGTATTTATGTGATTTGCGTGTATCTGATATGGTGCGTCATTTTCCAAAGCAGTGTCGTTCTCTATCATCCTCACTTTATTTACAAGACATAGACCCACTTGGTGTTAACACATCAATGTGAACTCGCGCAAGGGCTTGATGTACAATAAACCCGAATGGAACTGTCTACCTGAAACCCTCGTCAATATAACTGAAGCATTTAAAGAAGAAACATCTTGAAAACAACCAAGTTATCTAAGAACCACCCTCCAGCATCCAACTAACGTCTAGCGCACTCACTAACGCTCTGCGTTTGACCTCTACTGTCCCCGAGGAGTGTCAAGTACATCTTCAAAGTCAAAAAAAATGTGGATGTTGGTCGTTTGGATTAGTTGCTATAGTTAAAGAGTCGGCCGCCATCGTCTGAGCCTATAGACCATTTGAGGTATAGCGCCACCAGCCTGGCCACCAACCTTGTTCAAATCAACATGTATTAGTCATTAATATGTTATCGTGATCCAAAAAAGGATATACCATTGAAATGCCTATTCATGTTAGTAGTACAGCTGTTAAGGTCTGTATATGATAAGTTTGTCACTTTGTGTTAAAAGCATTAACATTCTACATATGTAGAGTGAAGTATAGTTGCAATGCATTTTAAGATATGGTACATATTGTACCTCTTCCAATATGGTGGCCGACGAGGTCAAAACCGAACTTTGCAAACCATTTTCTCACAAACGCCACTTTTGACAGAATATGATGTATTACTACATTTTTTCGACTCGGGTCACCAAAAAAGGGCTTGTAATTTCTATTAGAGATATTTTTTGAACCTCAGGTTCCAACGACGCATTGAGAAATGGCATTCCTAATATAATTTCAAGATGTCTGCCAAAATGGCGGCCAAAATTACGAATTTGTTAATGAGGGACCTAAAGTCGTAAACCGTCTTGTTTTATTAATATTATTTACAAGAGAGATGCAAAGAATGAGAGAGCGAGAGAGAGAGTATACAGAGATGGAGATGTGAAGATAAGAAATTTGATGCAGTTGCTCCGGATTTTGGTGCACTGACAATTAGTCCAAGGTCTGCAGGATCAATCATATAAAGACAAAGCAAGCCATATCATCACATGTTTTAGAGGTGTTTTATATTTTGGCAGGGTTAGTCCATCTTAATTTGCAAGGGTTTGTAATAAATTCCCATAGTCGTTTTCCAATGCCTTCCTCACCCCATATGATGAAAGGAATGATCCAAAAACGCACCGTGTAGAACTCCGTGTTGTTGGATCGAATGAATAGAATGTTTACCATCAACGATAATGAACTGCGAGAGTTGGTAATACAGCACTTGCAATATAATTGACCATGTGGTCAATCTGAAACGCCATAATGATGCACAATTGAAACCAAAACATACCTATTGATGGCGTCGAAGGCCTTATACACCGTGAAGCAAGGTGACAATCAGGGGCATTAATATCTTTTAAAAAAAAACCCATAATTCTCCTCACGATGTGTATGTGTTTCCGTGCAGCTGCAGTCCTAGCCGAAACCTGCCTGGTTGGTTGCATAGCAAGGTATCAACATTGCACGACGTTGTTTCAAAACATTACTGTTGTAACCTTGGGAACAGAGCAGATTCCCCCCCTGGTAGTTTGTCATTGGTGTGGAGTCCTAATAAGTGTCAAGAATCATCCCATGCATTTCACCCTCCAAGGAAGTAGCTAGATCATGTACAAGTAATGTGAAATTAGCGTAACTATACTCACGTGCTTTTAAAAACTAACATGGCTAAACGATTTTATGGTTGGTAAGATAACCCCAACACCTCTTAAACAATGCAAAACTGAATGGAAGATGCGCATGATTTGCCAATAAGACACAGGCCAGCCAAATGCGATCCTTATCAAGTCAAAAAGAGGTATTCAGCTGAAAGTATTTGCAGAATTTTTCTGTTACCATTTAAGGAGATCAATGTCATATATCTGAAAACCGCTGTCTAGAATAGATGATGGGCACAGGATTTGAAGCCACCATCGGAATACCAACACATACCGATGCTCATTCGTTCTCTTCGGTTTACCAATGTACAATTTGCCTTGCACTGGCCAGAGGAATTAGAGTCGATGGCTTATTATGGTTGCACTAGTTGTTTCGTAGAGTAGTATAGTACTCTTGAAATACTCACGTATATTCTTCTTCTGAAGAACTCTGTGATAGCCCTCAGCAGTTAACCAATATCCGGTAGACACAACCTGTTTTCAATCCATAGGAAAACGAATCATATGTAGCACCCTACAGATTTTGCCCGAGTTTTGCCTAACCTCTATCATGATCATGTTTGAAAGCTATCCTAGATGTTAAATTATATTTAAGATATTTGCCGGAATGAGCAATGACAACATCAAACCAGAACTGCACTTATTTATCTAAGACAGTCCCAACACATCTTAACTCGTATTGGAGGTATTAAATATCTCTATATATATATTGGTGTTATAAAGGGCCCTATAAAATGCCTTAAAAGGCAACAGGTGTGTAGAATACTAAGATTCGGGAGTTTGATCATTGTGCGTCATGAAAATGACGTCATGTACAAACTTTGAAAGGTAATTGTTCACTTCAAGCTTGTTAGAACGGGCCTCTTTCACATTCCCTATCCCTGTGTTCGACGAACATTGTTCATATTTTTAACCTGAGATGAATATGCCATAAAGTCAATCTCAGTTGCAAACAGTGATCGACGCATGGAGCATTTGGCTGACACTGGATGATGAAGAGTCAAAATTTAGGTATGGGTCAGAGGGGTCTTAAATGGCGATAGAATAGTTGGTGTCAATTGTAAGCTAGGTCCGGCAGGCTTTCCTCTTATCCAAAACATCAAGGAATGCAATCTTTCGTTGGTCCCTCCCATATCACTGTTATGTGATGATATCATTGGAAACTGCTGAAGATGGTCAAAGAAAGATGTTTTAAACGGGTCCAATTTGTAACACGGAAGGTGGCGACGTCCACATAATGTTTCCATATGCTCCGTGGAGTGCTGCCAGTAAGAAGGGCTTCCTCTTCACAGAGTGCAGGGACTGCACTTACAGGTTAGTTACTGGTGGGAGAACGGGAGAACCTATTGTTGCCCCTCACTTTGGAGTAATAGGTCACCAAAAATCCCTTTCACATCAGCGATATGGAGAGATTTCCTATCAATCCAGATCAGTGTTGCGAATACCATAGTATATCAACCGTCTCCTTCAAAGGGACAATGCGAATAAGATTCTATATGGAAGGAATACCACATCTCCCAGTCTTGAGGGTCAAAGTATATATGAATGTAGCAAATTTTTCCCCCTCAACCAATCTTTTACATGGTGTCTATTTTTGTTCGGTCCGGAGGTATTTAGGTTTACATCCTTATCATGCACGAAGGCTGTGAAGCCAATGCCGAAAACATCGGACGTATGGGGAACCCTCCACTTTTATCTGTATCTTGTGCAGTCCATAGAACTTAGAGTTTGATTATTAGAGTGCACCACCCTACAAAGTCTTGACTATCGATAGTCTTTTCATTGTCACCCTAAAAGATCCAATACCGCGAGTTTGAGTTAAATGGATCATGGCGTTTCAATCCGGCAGGATGTAACTCGTAATCTGAGGAGCTACTTTCGTTTAGAGGGTCGTCCCCTTTTTTTTTAGTCACTTTTGAGGCCCTTTGCCGGATCAAACGAAATGTTAGACCGAGGGTCTTTAGCGTTTCTTCAAAATAGATGTCACAACATTTCAAACTTTCTTTATTACGTCCGTTTTGCCCAGATACTTCAGTCACAATTCGCTAGCAACCACAATATTATGTTTTGGCACGTTCCTCGAGGAACAGATAATTAAGTCTGCTTTTCTGCCGCTGTATGTAAGATAGATCTTTCACAGCAGGGAGGGTTCAAGTCTATCGTTACCATCGAAGGATCGATTCTTCTCACGAGTCTGTTAAACAGGTGCCAATCTGTCTAGCCTTGGCTTTGCCATGAACGTATGGGCTGCACGACCAACACATCGGAAACTGTAAATGCTTACAAAGCGAAGCGGCCTTCACTTGCACTGATCATGTGACCTTGCCCCCTGTTAAACTACCACACACTGCTAGTGACTACTGGTGATGCTTTGATAACCTACCCTTATTATTGCCGTTCACTAATTTCAGGTTTAGTATTTGATGTGGTTGACCTTTGACACACATTGCCACCTAAATGTTGTATATACTAGGTATGGTAAATTATAATTTCTAAAATCTCTGAAGTCCCTATAGCAATTTAATATACCATTTTTGCCTTATGTTTTGTTTTAATATGTTCGGGGCAGATATTGCTGGGGATATTTGTAATAACATTCAAGTTACTTTAAATTTAATAGCAGATACTTACTTAACTGACCAGTATTATTATTGTAGTTTACTAACATCGAGTAAAATAGTATGTGCCATATAAGTATGTATAACCTAAATACAATGTATATACTTGGTTGACCTTTGCCCCATTACAACCTAACCCTATGCACTAGGATATGGAAAATATATTGTTTGGAATTCTTGAAGTCATTATGATCAATGTGGAATACCATTTTTGCTTATATATGACTTATTTGAAAATTTGAAACCCCATGTATAAATTTGCTTTGACCTTTGGTGGCCATAGTGGAATAGGTACATGTGTACCGGTCTGAGTCTTTAAATGTTTTTACATTACATTGTATTAACAATGTGAAAGTTTCATACTTTTTAACCACAAAATGCACGATTGTTGAGCTTAAGCAGCTGTGCTAATAGGACCTATTTGGCGAAATCAGCGAGTGTTATTTGTTTATATTTCGAGCAGTATGGCCACCAATGTATGTATCTGCACACCTCTCAAATATTTTATATCTCACCTCCTTACTTACGTCCTAATTACTATTGGATCAACCTCATAGCTGTTCACTTTAGTTGTTATAGCTGTTTTGTAAAACTACAACCATTACAACATGTGTCTCTATACGGGGCACCGTTATACACCGCCAGAAATCAACTGAAATTTAGAGAATAGGTTTTTTTTCTCAGGGAGAAGTTGTGAACCATAAAAAACGGTGCTAGGAGATCACGATTGCACCTTTAAGTTACTATTTCTGAAGCTGAAGCCGTTTCCTACAGGCCGTTCCTTTGCAAAATGCCATGAAGTAAATATAGGATTGTACATAGAATTTTCCTCCAATGGTTTAAAGTATTTTGGGGGTTTTTAAACTAGGTCAAACACAGGGGTCAAAAGTCATATGAGATGTTAAAGAGTGACTCAAGCGGTTATTTGGTATACGTTGAGTCCGGGGTATGGCTGATGACGTGAAACCATGACTGAGCTAGACGCATATGGTTGTGTCTGGTGGCCAGATAGTAGAAAGAAAAATCATCAAAAACAAACAAGAACGGAGCTGCCGGCCGTCTTGTAAGAACTAGAAACGACCAAGACGGCCAAAGGCCGTCTTGTAAAAAACCTGGTAGCGCATAATAGATATACATTTGAATGGCTAGTAACCTCTGTGAATTACCGTCATGATAATTAATACAAATATGAAGAGAAATTTTATACAGCATTAATTAAATCGCAAAAGGGGAACTTTTGTTATGGACTCGACAGCTATGGTGCAAAACTCAGCGTCCCTCACGTGCCGTGGTGCGAATTGGATTAGTGCACTCAAGATCTAAGCGAGAGGTTGTTGGGTTTCCAGTCCCATCAAGCAAAGTTCTTTTGGGATTAAGAAGGCTTCGTTCGCGCTGTCATACCAATTATCTCTAACATCACAGTAAACTATTATTTTTGTACAGGTTGAACTATTTTGGAATTAAGAGCGCTCAATCTCATTACACGCGAGCGTGAATACTGTATTTTTGGTTAAGAATACACTACATGAGATTAATCATCCGGTCTGAATATACTGTTTATAATTACGCCCCCACTATTTTTGTAGTGGTTTGAGGCACTCTCGACTCTAGAACCAGTTACATCCTACGATCCCTACTCACTTCTTTTGATTGCCCTGCTATCGTTATGGCCCTAGTATTAAAACTAAACAAGTAACAGTCAAGCCGACTATTTCAAGATACCAGCCCAACATGTTTCAAACATTGCTGTTAACTGTCTATTTGGGAAGCACAGACCCATGCTGGAATGTCTTTAGTCAGTGACAACAAACCATATTTTACTTGTATATACATACAAGTTTTTTTGGTTGAAAACACACCTATGGAGCATCATCCGTCGGAAGATCGGTACCCAGTGATCTTAAGTGAGGGTAAGCCGTGAAACTCAGAGTAAATGGTTCGACTTTCCAGTGGTTCTATACTTTGAAATTTTTATATTTCACGCTCTCCTGGAATGGGATTGATCACTCTTAATTCAATGATAGTCACCTGTAATTAGAAACTGTTTACTGGACAAACAGAGCTGTAAATTAAGTTGAACATACAATCGCCCATAATTTAAGCAACTGTAACATTAGATCAGAATAGAAATAAAATATTTTAAGAAGTTAAAATCGAATGATGCTTTTGACAAGGTACGAAATTGCTTTGTACATTCATTATAGATCCTGGATGCGACGAAATTAAATTGATTCGATGAAAATGGATGAAATAAATTTCATTCATTGTAACATGTTAGTGTAATTGAACCCAAAGCTGAAGTTGTTTTTGAACAAACGCAATTTCTGGGACGAAAAAAACAAACAAGATATGGTCAATCATAAATGAAAAGTTTTACCCTTACTGGGAAACTATATTTAAACTTAGCCTTTTGTTTGAACTTAAGTTTATAACCCCCATTTAAAGATTTATTTTTGAAACTTCAAGGAATGGTTTTAAAATCACAAAGGGTTGTGCTCTAATATCATTCGTTACACTTAAAATAGGTCCAATAGTTCATATGATAATCAGAGACATGTTCAACTATTATCCTGTCGGTTTTAACTTTACGGATGCCTTTTCAATACTTAAAATGTGGAAGTGTGTGTTGTGGTTTTTTCTACAAGAAAACAAAATTAAATTACACGTTGATTTGCGACAAACTGCATTTTCACGGAAAATATTAAGTTAACGATGGGAAATCAACCCATGCGCAATTCTCAGACACGGCAGATCATAGCTGGCATTACTGGTGGAGGTCAGTTGTGTATCCTCATTTATCTAATTTAAACCAGAGTGCAGAGCTACTCCAGCAGAGACTTATTCGAATGGACATGAAAAACGTTTAGGGACTATTCATTAATGGTAGGTAATAGTGATATTAAACATCAACTTGTTGTGTGATAACATTTTCCAAGATAAACTAGTCCTGGGAAATATATCATTTCCCCCCCCCCCCCCCATGCTGCACCAGCATATTTTGTATCTACATGGAAAACTAGATCAGCTCTAAGAAATATAAGACGTTGTCTAGTTTATTATGTTTCTTTGGAAGATTGTTTCACATTACTCCGCTTGTTGAAAACCCTTTTCCCATTAATGTAATGTTGTCATTTTTGATATTTCCTGATATGTTTCTTTTGTATTCTTTTTTTAGGATGCACCCACCGGGGTTTAGGTGTGTGCCACTTGGATGAATGTTATCAATAAATAAATAATAATACATTCAAAGTCGAGGGACCGTCCGTGTTATGGAATTAACATTCTTTATTATGTTAATAAGCAGAGTCCGTTTTTCTCTGTAATAAAAGTAAATTCTCTTAGCATGTCTCGAACTTCCATGCCTCGCGGACTTCTTCACAATGGATCAATCAATAGTGCGGAAGTGGTATTCAATTCTTCGATAAATAATGCTAATGGTGGTGCCGGTGGTAAAATTTTGGACACTACTTGGACAAAAAAAAAGGCGCATCAGTGAAGCCAACCTTAGCTTAGTTCGTACCTGAGACGATATAAGTTATATTCGTCTCAGGTTCGTACAGAATCAAGTTGAAAAAGGTTTGAAAAAAATAATAGGCCCATGGCGAATGAGTGTTTAAAACATAAACGCTAATTTGATTATACTGTATATTATTATTCATAATATAATATATACATTTCTTACTTGAAATTATAGTACTATATCATATTGATTTGTATCATAATTATTATTCTGAATAAATAAATGAAAGAAACATACAATGGATACACTTTTTAATATTTTCCAGTACTCTGAAACTATCAAAACATCGCTATAGGCCTGTAAATCTGTGGATATTAAAGATAAGAACCATATGAACATGATTAAACGGTATTAAAAAGAAGAAAACAATTTAAACTGCAGTCAACCACGTTGTGTAATAGTACCATTAAAAGCAATAGGCCTAATCTGAAAAGAAAACATTCAAATATTCAGATAGCATGTTTGCCAATATTAATATTATGGCCATTATCTAAATTTACTTTTTATTCTTAACAAATCACAAGTCAGACTCCGCAAGAAGACACGTGAAATTTTCCCTCCAATGAACGAAATGGTAGCTTCCTCACAATGAAAAGCTTGTATGTAATCATTCTCACATACTCTTTCCGGTCCATTTTAGCGAAAAAATGTGACGGTAGCACCTTCACCGTGGGTTAGGCCAAGGGTATGCGTCAAAGTCGTAGGGTAAGGGCGGGGGTGGTTGCCCCCAGGATTATTTTTATGGTGCATTTTTTGAAAATTTACAGAATTGCAATATGGAGGATATAAGTCCAAAAGGCCAATAAAATAAAATATTCTTGAAGCGGAGTACATATTCTTTAAGCAAAACTTTCTTTATTTGAGAGTTATCATGTTATCATTGCCAGCACTCTGGTTTGATGGAATTTTCAATTATCTTAGTAATATCCATTAAACATAACTTTGTAAACAGTAGTTACAATGTATTATAGAAATGCTAATTCAACAACAAGTGATAGCTTGAGATCGGCATTACCATTAATCTGACACGAGCCGGCACGACAAGTGTCATGATCGCGGCATACTATTGACAACTCAGCATGATCGATCACATCGATCACTCAGCAAATTTCACCCATTACCAAAGCGCTTGGGAGATGTTAAAACGAAAAAGGACTCCTCCCTACGGTCCAGAGAGAGAAAGAAGAACGCATTACAATAACAAAGGACGGACCCTCGACTTTGAAGTTTGGCCGCCATAGTCTGAGCCCATAGACCAAATGTTGAGTTATAGCGCCACCCAGCCTGGCCACCAAGCCTTGTTTCAATCAACATGTATTAAGTCATATGCTATCGTTAACAAAAAATGAGTAAAGTAGTAGGAGGTAACAGTGAAATCCTATCATATTAGGACCTATTAGTCAATCAGCGATTGTTATTGTTTATATTCGACCAGTAGCACAAATGTATGTATCTGAAAACATCTCAAATATGTTAATATCTCAGCCTCTTACTTACAGGCTATTAACTTGTCAACCTCATAGCTGTTCACTTTATAGCTGTTTATAGCTGTTGTAAACAGACAAACATTGCAACATCGTGGCCCTATACGTGGCCCCGTGATACACCGCCAGAATCAACTGAAATTAGAAATAGGTTTTTTTCTCTCAGGGAGAAGTTGTGAACCATAAAAAACGGTGTAGGATCCGAATTCCACCTTAGTTACTATTTCTGCAGCGTTTTCTACAGCGTTCTCTTTTTTGCAAAAATGCCATGAAGTATATAGGATTGTACACCGTAATTTTCCATGATTTAGTATTTTGGTTTTTAAACAGTCCAAACAGGGGTCAAAGTCATATGAACAATGTAAAGGGGACTCCCGGTATTTGGTATAAGTCTGATCTGAATAAGTCAAACCATGACTGAGCTAGACGCCTTTGCTGCCAGAAAGAAGAAAGAAGAACGCATCAAACACAGAACAAGACGCTGACGGCCGTCTTGTAAAACGCATCAGAACAGAAACAAGAACGCCAAAGGCCGTCTTGTAAAAACATGGGTAGCGCAATAATAGTATATACATTTGAATTGCTAGTAACCTCTGTGAATTACGTCATGAATCAGTACATACAAATATGAGGAGAAATTATGACAGGCGCGAACGTAAGCATATTAATCGCAAAAGAAACTTGTTATGGGACTCGAACGCTATGTGCAAAACTCAACAGTCCCATCCCTGCCGTGTGGCGCAATGGATTAGTCACTCAGATCTAAGCGAGAGGTTGTGGGTTCCAGTCCCTCCATAGCAAGTTCTTTGGGCGATAATATGCTTTTCCGTTCGCGCTGTCATAAATGTCTCCTAACATCACAGTAAACAGTATAATTTACAGTTGATTATCCTTTGGAATTAAAGAGAGGCCTCAATCCCATTACACTAGAGCGTGAATACTGTAATTTTGGTTAAGACACGACCATGAAACACCATCCGTCTGAACATACTGTTTTATAATTACGCCCCCCTAGTTTGTAGTGGTTGAGCACTCTCGACTATAGACCAGTTAACTCCTACGTCCGTCTTTTGTTGCCTGCGAATCGTTATGGCCCATAGTATTAAAACATAACAGAGTCAAAGATACCAGGCCCTAACATGTTGACAAACATTGCTGTACCTGGTCTATTTGGGAAGCACAGACCCATGCTGAATTCTTAGTCGTGACACCATAACTTTAACTTGTATAATACATACAAGTTTTTTGGTTAAGACACGACCATGGAGCATCATCCGTCTGGAGATCGGTACCCAGAGATCGTAAGTGAGGGTACACCGTGAAATCAAATAAATGGTCGACTTTTCAGTGGTCTATCTTTGAAATTTTATATTTCACGCTCTCCTGGAATGGGATTGATCACTCTTAATTCCAAGATAGTCACCTGTAAATGATACTGTTTACTGTGACGAAAACAGAGCTGTACATTTTTGAACATACAAGTCAGCCCATAATTTAGCAAACTTTACCTTAGCATCAGAATAGAAATAAAATATTTAAGAAGTTAATCGAATGATGCTTTTGACAAGGTCGAACTTGCTTTGTACATTCATGATAGATCCTGGATGCGACGAAATTAAATTGATTTCGATGAAAATGTATGAAAATAAATTTAATTTCATTGATCATACATTTAGTGTAATTGACCAAAGATGAATTTGTTTTGAACAAACGCAAATTTCTGGGACGAAAAAACAAAACAAGATATGAATCATAATGAAAAATGTTTTAACCTTACTGGGAAAACTATATTTAAACTTAGCCCGTTTGATTTGAACTTTTTTATAACCCCCATTTAAAGATTTATTTTGAATTCAAAGGAATTGTTTTAAATCACAAGAGGGTTTGTCTCTAATATCATTCCGCTTACACTTAAAATAGGTCCAATAGTTCATATGATAATCAGACATGTTCAACTATATATCTGTCGTTTTAACTTTACGATGCATTTTCAATACTTAAAATGTGGTAAGTGTGTGTGTGTTTTTTCTACAAGAAACAAAATTAAATTACACTTTTGATTTGCGACAAACTGCATTTTCACGGAAAATATTAAGTTAACGATGGGAAATCAACTCATGCGCAATTCTCAGACACGGCAGATCATAGCTGTCATTACTGTGGAGGTCAAGTTGTGTATCCTCATTTATCTAATTTAAACCAGAGTGCAGAGCTACTCCAGCAATTATAGCTTCAAGGAAAGTATACAAAATTATATTTTCTTTGGAGTATCATAACTAATTAAATGCTTTCCTAGTTAAAATGGTACATAATAACGAACCAAAACCAGCTAGTCGTTTAATCCTTTTCCAAAATAGCCGAAGGTATGAGGGTGTCTATCTGGTAGGGCGATAGTTTGTATTTCGACCGTTCTAGCTTCAAGCAGCGGAAACGTAGATTGTTTCTTATATATAGTCAGAAAGATATACGCTGAGGCGCATGAAATCTGGTTTGGTTTGCTTCTTGTTTTGAAATTCAAATACCATTTGAAAATTGTGATCTTGAACTCTTTGTTTGTAAAAAAGTAAATTGTCGTGCCGAGCAAGCTCGTGCGCGGAGTGCCCATCTCTCTTTCCTTAGCGTTTGGGCCAGACTCCTCCGTATTATTTTTCCTGTGGGGGGTTCGCCACTCCTCCCGCACAGCGAGTCTGTTACTTTCCCAGCATTAAATAATGCTGGTACCCATTTATACACCTGGGTGGAGAGGAGTGTGTGGTGTGTGTGTGTGTGGGTGTGTGTGTGTGTGTGTGTGTGTGTGTGTGTGTGTGCGCGCGCAAAATAAGTATATACAATAATTTATAGCAAAATATTGAAAGAAAATATAGGTGCTGAAATTTGTTGGTACATAGTACACATTTACGTCAGCATAAGACTATATGATATAAAAGATTACATGGGTGAAAATATAAGCGACTCTCTGTGGATGGTGACGTACACGCAGAAGCAAAATTAAAACTGCTTCACATATTGGTTCCTTCATCAGAGCACTACGTTTCACACGAAGACTGTAACACAACGACCTTGATCCGATGGATGAGGGTTAAGATATTGAAGTTCTAAATGGGTTGAGTCAACGATCAGCTGTAACAATGCATGTTCATCTGCGAAGATCATGTTCACATCCTCTATAGAATAGTGACAGTCAAGACAACTTTTCAGCATATCAAGGTGACGTACGCTTACGGGTGTCCGACGTAGGTTGACATCTCAGGATAAAGTCGTCGGCTGAATGCAAGACCAACGTAAGTGACATTTTTTGTCGAAATTGAGTTTTTGGTGAATTTTGAAAGAGGAGGTATTCGCGCATAATTTAAACTATGTGTGAAGATATGTAAGTGATAAGTTTTAATTAGAAAAAGAAGATAACGTATGTGCAATGCGCTTTTTCCGCTTAATGCAAGCCTAAGTAAGTGGCCTTACGTTGGTCTTGCATTAACAAGAAGTACTGATTTCACTTATTGTCTCTTCTTTTGTAAATAAATATTTAATTACGTTTGTCAAGGATAAATTAATTCATTTATATCATACAAATGCATTTCCTATTGTAATACCTGCTATAATTATGGACACACCACCTATAGAAGCCAATAGAAAGACAAATATGTTCTTCCTGCAAATTAGTCAAAATGCACTAACGTTGGTCTTACATTCAGCCGACTAAGTGTAGTCTGTCCCCTGCTCCAGTTTAACATAGGATTGATTCCGATACAAGAAGAGCAGCATTCAGAGGCGCAACACCTTGTGTGAACCCCCTTTGAAGGGGTTTCGCGCAAGGTATATGATCTCAAAATAAACAACCTCGTTTATTCACAACTTGAATTCACAATCAGAAAACCAAAAGAAAATGTCACTGGGATTCACAGAAAACAAACACTATAGTCCAGATAGTGTCCTGATGGTTGACTAGTTTCGCCCTATAACTCGGGCCACCAATACTTATATATAGTAGCTTCGCTCTGATAGTAGGCTAATCGTTATTCTGTCAGGGGGATTAAGATTAATGGAGGGCAGGGACAGAGTTTTATTTCGAATAATACATAGTCCAAGTCAAGCAATATGTCTGTTCTATGACAAAGAGTATATGGTGCCAAGCAAAACTCGAGACAAAACTACAAACGCAATGCATACCATATAAGTGTAAGCTGTATGGCCGGCAGGTGGAATTGAATGCCATTGAATGGCGTCAGGCATGTCCATCCAAGATTTGAACAGGTGATTAGTGGCCTGTCTGTTTTTTCTTAATGTTTTGCAGTTGATATAATTGGCCGTTCTTTTCAACCTACAAAAATTCTAAAAATGCTATTCCATGCATTCGACAGATCCAAAAAAATTTTCCCGCCTGGCCCATGAGCGTGAATCTATTATAATGAATGCTCGACTATACTTTGACCAGTAATAAATTGGTGGGAATTGTTTGGCTTTTATTACTACGGCATTTAAAAGTTGCATACTTGCATTAGGGCAAACAATGCAAGTACGTAATTGTTAGGAGGGCTACTTTTGTTTGTATAATAAAAACCAAAAAATCCCTGTCAATTTGGTACTAGATCAATCACAAGTATAGCCGAATTATTAGTCAGCCTGCGTCTATAATATTCATATATTAATAACAATCAAATAAATAACCTTGCAGTAGAGTTGATTCTTCTCCCACTCTGACGGTTTGGATACACAATATCACTTGATAACCTATAAAAAATACCTTTTTTTTATTTACTTTGCTTGGCTTACTAAAGCTAGACGAATAATACAACATAGGTATATTGGTATCAGCTAAAGCAATGATGGCGTCCAATTTGAGATTTCTAGGCCGCCACCGCATGTGCAACTTAGCAAACTAGTAGCGCGTCCTCTGTATTATGAACACATATTAGCAGTGCGCCAAGCGCTTGGAGTATGACTATCATGGTAATGCATTACGTATCACACTTTCTTTCTTAACACTATCTTACACTATCTTAAGATTTCACACCAGTAAATAACAAATGAGGTGTTTTTGTTTTTGGTGACCGTCGACTAAGTGTACCCTAAAAACTGAGAGAAAATACGAGATCTGGGTTGTAAATCATAGTTGCTATCAATATTAGGTATAAAATCTGTAGGAATATCAAAAAAAATGGCAGCATTGATACTTTTATTTTGATCTGACAGACGTATTTAACCGTATTCTTACAGGGAACACCTGACTGAAAAAGTGCTCTGACCTCCAGGGTGCACAGTGCATGCTAGTCTTCACGGTCCAGTAGCTCGAAAAAATTTGGGGATAAGTACCCTAATTTCATGACTGATCAGGTAGGAAATATGATGATCTTCAAGCAGAATATTAGCTTTAAGATCTGAGATGTTCCAATGAGGAGAAAATGACGTTTTCATCTCGCCCATTTTGTACAGGAAAGAATAGGACATGCATTTACTGGTGTGAAACCTTAAGCATTACGAAAAACAAACACACAAAAGGTCGCTTATTTTTTAAAAGGTGGAATTGGAAGCCACACAGGACATACGACTTCAGTTCGTAGAAGAGAACAATAGATGGTGTAGTATTTATGTGACTTGCGTGTACCACCCTCACTTTATTTTAAAAGTTTATTACTTTGACCAATCTCATAGCTGCTCACTTTATAGCTGTTATAGCTGTTTGTAAACAGACAAACATTACAACATAGTGTCCTATGGGGCACCGTGATACACCGTCAGAATCAACTGAAATTTTAGAAATAAGTTTTTCTCGGGTTGTGAACCAGAAAAAACGGTGCTAGGATCACGAAATCCACCTTTAAGTTACTATTTCTGAAGCCGTTTCTACAGCCCCTCTTTTTTGCAAAAATGTCATGAAGTATATAGGATTGTACATAGAATTTTCCAAGAAGATTTTAGTTTTTTGGTTGTAATTTTTTAAAGCGCTAAGGATCCGTTGTAATCAAGGGGTAAAGACAAAAAACAAATCTCAACATACAGTTAGGAAAAATAGTGGTCAGGGCAAACATTCAAGTTAACAACCGCAGAGCGCTTCGAAAAATCCCAACAGATAGGGCAGTAGGCACATATTGTTGAATACAGACGATTGGCGGTATCGGTAGGGGGCTGCGTGACTCATTATGGCCAGACTTAGTCACATGGCACAAAACACTTGACATTTGCATTACGAAGTATTTTGTACTGTATGTCGGGAACGCATAACAATGTAATGTATGGTTGCCAGTTCCTGAGTTTAAAGTCCCTTTTATAATATATTAAGTTCTACCCGAATCCGTGCCCGAACTTCAGCTGTATGTGGTTGCTATGTTAACAGAATAAACCGCATAGGTAATAGATAAAGGATGAGAAGCACACCGTTATGAAAAAATAATGGTGTTTTGATAAGGACTGGTGAGCCTGTTAGACTCCGACTAGCGGCGAGCCTTTAGGCGAGCCGTTAGGTCGGAGTCTAACAGGCAAGCCAGACCTTATCAAAACTCCATTATTTTTCATAACGGTGTGTTTTGAATTCTTTATCTTACATATACGTCGTGACAAGAACGAAAATCGATTTTATATAATTTTTCAGTAAAATTGAGAATATATTGTTTGTTTTTTTAAATATCTTGAAGTAGCGGTACGTTTTTTTTTCTTAATTAAAACACCAATTGAGCTTTGTTATGTTTCACTTTGTGCAGGAGTCTAACACCAGGGTTAGTCCTAATAAGGTTTACGCTTCTGGCGAGATAATCTTATTGTCGATGAAAGCCTATGTGATTGAGAAATGTTTCCTCTGTTGAGAAGGATTATCCTTTGACTGGTTCAGTGTGTCTTATGGTTATTTAGTAGGCAGGTTTTGATATTTAAGGTAGGTTCAGTTCAAATAACCGTTTACACACGTGTATCTGACCCCTGATTCTGACAACCACGAATTAAAGATCTTGAGACAGAGTTATCCCCGCTGTGCACTACCGATGCTTGTCACCAGGTTAGTGCTACGAATTTTTTAGCTAAGAAGATATCCTATCTGGCAATTCTTTAAATATGCTATTTCTACTGCTATCACAAGCGCTCGATTGCGCATAAAGACAAACAAAGCAAGAATTCCCCTTCTCGGGTTTTTATAAACGTTTTCCCCTCAAGTTATTTATTTTTTTACTCCCGTATTCAGTGATCTGGTCTGCTGGCGTTACGGTAGCAATTGTTCAATTGTTACCATTTTAAAGTAAACGCAACAGTATTGTCTTTTTGAAATTTCAGACTTTTAATTACTAGCTTGGCTGATTCGTTGTCCATATATATTCCTTTCTTTCTTGTAGTTTATTCAACAATAAAGGCAAAGGGTTTCGATTGTGTTCCTTCTTTAAAATTGAAAAATGCATAGTTACCATCACTTCCTTTGGCTGAATCGTAATCGGCAGATAAGCTAATAAGTATATGGCAATCTGTGTTCACAATTACTTTTATATTAAAGTTCTTTCTATTTTTATTTCTTTCATTAGTACCACCTGAGGCCGAGGTGTTTCTAGAAGTTTCTTTGTTCAATGGACCTTTATAATTTATTGTTTCAATAACTAGAAGATTCATCAGCCGTTTATTTTCTCCGGAAGTGTCTATTCTTAGGTTGAAATAACGGTCTCTGACCGCTGTCGTTCGTAATTAAAATGGACAGTTTGAACAAAAGAAGCACATTGACAATGAGAAAAGGAAGAAGGGCTAGACCGTATATGTTAAGGTGCCGAATTTAAAAGTATTGGGAGAATACTACTCTCATCATCCCGAAATGAGAATCCCAACCTAATAATTTTGAATTTTGTCTTCCAAAGGTAAAGTCACTTCTGGGGATCATAGTGAATTCCGTGTTCTGCCACCACATCCTTACATGGCTGTTTGGCTGCCGAATTCATAGGGTGTAGCACAATAACAAAATCTTTTTCTCGTTCATACACGACATCCACATCATTTCATTAATACCAATAATTAATACTTACATCGTGTAATGAACACAATCTATCGCAATTGCAATAAGAGCATACACAACACAAACGAAGTCTTTGTGATTGTTGGTAATATACGGTGCGTCGCGTTAAGCATGGCTATGGGAAAGAATCCACCACATGCATTGCCCCTTCCCCCTTCTGCAGCCTTGACGGAATAAACCACAGGATAAGGTTGCAATTCGCAGGGAGGGGATATTGGAACTCTTGCCGGGCTCTCTTACCGTGCCGTTTTTGCTAGTTGCGATCATCGTATTTTTCAGTCATGAGACACGGAATATGGAGTTCATGTCCAACAGTGCATCTATCGGCAAATCAAGTTCTACTCTGTCCAAAACAGGCGGTGCTGACAAAAATTGCAGCAGCAACCGTCTAGCCATCACCGCGTTCTCAGAGATTGTGATTCACGCATAAATCAAATGTTATGACGTGTCAATTCCATCAGATTAGAAGCGTTTTTAGACCTGATATCAAAGCATAGAATAAGAAAATAAGTTTACGCCTCTATGGTGAAATTACGAGCTAAGAAACACGCGCCCTATTTTAAATGGCTGCGCCCATATGGCACACTCTTTTGACAGGTGTCCCCTTCCTTTATTCCCTACATGGTGTTACAACAAAATACTACGAACTGATGTCACAGTGTACAACGTTACATTGTAACGCGGATTCAACTTGGCTAACCGGGTTTCTGAAATTCGGCAGCGACATTTCCGCGAAATTGAACTCAGTGCTAAAATTTAGTATCTGTAAGGTCGAAAATTCATAAACGACAGCGAAAAATTTTGGGCAGAAATAAACTAGAAGGCACGTCATTGGTCCGCTAGATTGGCGGCCGGTAACCTTCGCAAGATAGGTTTTGATGATTTCAGGACAGCTGGTCACTTGTTTTCTAATGAGCTTCAGTTCAGTAGACATTCCTTATTGTTATTCATACAACAAAATTGAACATGTTGAAGGAATAAAGCAAATAAATTCCTTTAAAAAGGAAATGGCGAGTCAAGGGGAATATTCCCTGTAAAAGTATGGGGAGGGAGTTTTTGACTTGTGTGACTTTTTTTGGCACATACTTAGCCGAGGCATACATGAACGGCACATCTTTAACACGAGTGAATAGTGGCTTCATATCCCTCTTACATTTACGATTTTTAAAGGGAAAAAAGTTTACCAATCAACATAACTATAGAAACATGATACCCTATTATGGGAACAATCAACGCTATAACTTACCCCACCACACGATTGACCACTGCAGACTCTCCAACCAGCAGAACTGAAGAAGCAATTCCAGATAGTTTGTTATGCCGACGGACGTAAAGTATTTGACAGGATTCGTGCATCCCGTACCCTGTAATCAATAACTTTTGTTTTAAATATTATAAAGCCCGTCCCAAAATGTAAAGCTCCCCGTTCAGCAACATTGTCACCCAATGACTTCATTTTATGTTCTAAATTTACTTTTCTGTCACCCAAAGACTAAATGTTGGTTCAAAATGTTGTTCAATGTCACCCACGCCATTGCATTCCTTCATTTTTTCTCTCATACTACCAACTTAGAACTTGTTACTCTTCATGACAAATCTACCTGTCTTCCCATCCACCGTATTGAATCGTGAATATCACATTTTAAAGAATGGCAATTGGCAATTCTGCTATGCTACTAACAAATGAGATCAAAGGTCATACGCATCTAGGTAAATGTCACTTACAAAATCACTTTCTTAGCTCTCACAGCAAATGATTGAAATGGTGCGAAACTTTACAGATGGGGTTTTTGGGATGAAGGCCGATCTATCAAGATGAAAACTTTTATATTCTTATATCGGGCCATCCCCCTTTAAACATCCGCTAATTCAATGCACTCATAACGATTTAAAGACGCTGTTAACAAGCAAATAACTGTAAAAAATGACATAAACTTAATTCCTTGACAACATATACTAATTTCATAATTTTTTCGTCAATCTTTCGTTTTTACACGTTAAGCCAATGGCAATGTCTAAATTTGGGATTTCTTGGCCGCACTCCCCTGTTGCCTGTTACGCCCTCTATATTCATGTTTTTATTTTAGTGTTACCCCGTCGTGTTTTTATTCCACACCGCTCACGACGGTATGCATGTGTGAAAGTGTGATCGCTTTGTATGTCTACTCTTTTGAACATTATATCTTTCTTTGTAAATGTACGTTCATGTTTTCGCTGGGCGTATCTTATTGAGCATACCTCCATATGACGTTAAAAGTGCACACATTTCATACTTCACGACCTGTAGATTTAGAGGATATAACGTCATCGAATATTTTCTCAACACTGCTATTTGAAAGTAGGTCAAAACCCAAGCGAATAGAGCAGGTAGCCCGCAGGCTACCCTCGCCCAAAAACAAGTGTATCAACATACAATGAGGGAAGAGCACATCACCTAACGTCCCTTGCGCCATCACAACTCATGGTTTCATTCGAGTTTCTACATCACTGTTCCACCGCCTGACGACGTTACATAGTTGGCGCCCTCATCAGATGATCTCCATTCTTTATGGTAAGTTGGCACCAATCTGAGTGATTTTTGTATAAAAAATGTAATAGGCGAAGAAATGATAACAAAGGCGGGCGGTGCACCTATCGTAAATATATATTCACCGCCGCTTCTGCAGCAATTAGTCAAATGTCAAAATACTCAGTTTTGCATATGATTTACTAAACTTTGACTAGGGGTTACTCAACAGAAAGCGTTGTTCCATTTAAACAAAATTGAGTTTACTGCCCTCACGTGTATCACCTCATAAATTAAACTCTCATTTAATAGAATCCGTGTCCGAGAATAGAAAAATGAGGTCGTGTCGCATATAAACAGTAAATCGGTTTGTCAGAACCAAAGCAGTTAATTAACGCGAGGATGCCTGACGGACTCAATTACCTAAATTATGATTGGCAGCTCATTGGATGGTAAAACCAATTAGTATTATTTTTTCTATTCCATTGTAAATAATTCCTGCCATGGGAAGACATAACTTGCGCAAAGGTTGTTTGTACTTTTATAGATAAACGATTGGATTTTGCATCAGCTCTAATTATTATGGGTACGTCTGTCAATATTATATATCCTCCGGTACAATATTAATAGAGTTGATAGTTCATGAAAATTATTTAGGAATTGATACTTGTGTTTTGGTGACAAATTTTAATAAAAAATCATATGTTTAATAGCTTGTCTGCAACCAAAGCCCAAAGGAGAAAATTTGGGTCTACAATTGTGTTATAAGATGAACACGATCTGTACAGCCGCGTAGACATTACGATTACAAAAAAAATACGTAAATGAAATAAGTAATTTTGTTCCATCAAGATGATATTGATGAAATTTAAGAAGATTATGGGTTCCCGAAATGTCATCACGTTATTTGAAATACTAAAAGCACCAATCACATACAATATGGAAATAAATAACAGATAGATTACGTGTTTGTATATTATGAATTATGTAATGTGGTAATCTTTATATCAAGTTAATATGAGAAATGTAATCCTAATGAAATATATTTATATTCATTAAGTTGATTTTACTTTTTGTATTGTTATATTTTTTGTGCATTAATATGGCATTGCGTGCTTCTTTATATCTAGCACAGTAATTTTTATACAAATTCTGTATTTAGAAGTGTAATCCCGGCTAATATTATGTTGTATAAATTGTAAAGGTTTTGTTTGCATAATTGTATTTTAAAGAAGGTAGTGTAAGTTGCTTCAATTTTTAAGCAATTGTAATTTTGTGAGGGCTAATTTGTGCTGGGTCTATAAGACCAGTTAACAGCAATGTTTGTAAAAACATGTTAGGGCCTGGTAGCTTGAAACAGGTCGGCCTGACTGGTACACACTGGGCAATTTGTATCTGTTAGAGTTTTAATACTATGGTCCATAACGATTCGCAGGCATGGATTCGCAGCAACAAAAGAAAGTGACGTAGGATGTTAACTGGTCTATAGACCGTATTCAATATGACGTCAGTACCAGACATGTTAGTGGATAAGAAAGCATACATTCCAGGACTACAATACATTAGTGTCAATCGATCCATGTTTTAGCGATTGCACAGGGATCTTGCAGGTGAATGTTTTGTAGTACTTGAAGGGGTCTATTATGTCCACCAACATGGCTGGCTATTGAACACAGTCTATATGGAAGAAGAACAGAGGAAATAATTTAAGTGTTTTCTGAATATAAAAAAAGGGTTACTGCTGCGTTGAGTCAGAGATGGTTTTCATCCATTTTTACTGCTGCGTTGAGTCAGAGATGGTTTTCATCCATTTTTACTGCTGCGTTGAGTCAGAGATGGTTTTCATCCTTTTTACAGCTGTATGAATGGGACCTTAAGAGTGTGGTGTCACAGGTGTCATCAAAAGCAGTGTATAACAATGTCACAGCGAGTTAAGTATATGAAAAAAAAAAAAACGCCTGCAGTGTTAAAGCCACTATCAGCGATTTCTTGCAAAATGTAACCAAATTGCGCCCCTATTTTTCAGCAAAGTCCATTTTTGCACTGTTGTATTGGAAATGGTTGTTGTAAAAACCCCTCTAAGTGGCTAAGCTTAACGCGCCGTATTTGCCAAGTATGGCGATTTTTCTGCAGTTACTAATAAAGGTCGGAATCCGACTTTTAATTAGCCAGCAAAACAGTCGTAAATGGCATCTTCAATACACTTAAGGGCAACGGAGAGATTCAAATAACAGGGTCCGATATATAAATGTGAAAATTCTGATTTGGCACTGGTATAAAGCATTATATTCATAAATATTCCATCGTAAGGATAAGCTGAAGAACACTGCCACCTTTGGTACAAAAAATTTGGAAATTGCGAATTTCGTATAGGAGCAAATACGAAATTCGCCTTAGGTTTTCTATTGAAATATAATCATATAAAATCACATTGTGTTTTAATTTTAAGTTATTTCTGTGACCAAAAAAAGGTTGTTGAGCGTTAAAATCTATACGGAAATCATACATATCACAGAAAATAGGATGACTTGAAATCTCTTGTTGCCACCTTAAATGCTTTAGTATATGTTTTTCAAAAAGAACGGAATACAAGGGTTGACGATGTGACCTAACCTAGCAATTTAGAGACCAAAAATGGGCTTTTGAATTTGGACAAAATGCCTGATAGTGACTTTAAAATGACTTTTTAGTACAGTCAAAATAGACGACGTGATAGGAAAAGACGTAGGACAATGAAAAATGCGCTGGAATGCATGTCCGAGATAACCGGGACTAGCACATTTTGTAACACATCTAAAGTCAAAAGGTTGAGTGATTAAATATTGACAGACTGACAGGAACCCCTGAAACGTGATCTTAAGTGCCGCAAGTGGTGCCTACGGAGGGGGGCCAAAACAAAGTTGTATACAGGGGTCAAATTGTAAATTGATCCAATCATGTTGAAAAGCACACCATGTATGTGATAACCATAAGGATCAGAAAAGGGATAGTTTGTATTATGTACAGCCTAACGTTTCAGATTATAGGCTAAAAACAGAAAAACAATCGATATAAAAGGTCAATTCAGTTGCTAAGGGGTCAAATTTTAAATTTGCTCCGATTTGGATAAAAAATGGTGCAAATTATTTGGTGGAGCTCATAGGATAAAATTAAGGAATAGTTTTGAGTGTCTCAAAATGCTGCTTAAGAAAGTAGGGGGGTAACAAGTTCAAGCACCATTGAATGCATTGGACGTTGACCTTCTGTGCCCCCTACATCGGAAACTAAGCATTTTTAAGACAGTCAAAACTATTCCTTATTTTTAATCTATGAACTCACCAATAAGTTTGCACCATTTTTTATCCAAATCGGAGCAACTAAAATTGTGACCCCTGTACAATGAAAATTGACCCTTATTATTGATTTTTGCTGTTTTAGCATATAAACTCTGAAACTTTAGGTTGTACCTATTACAAAACTATACCTTTCCTGAATCCTTATGGGTCGACACATAACATGGTGTGCTTTTCAACATGATTGGATCAATGTACAATTTGACCCTGTAAACCCCCCCCCAAACTTGTTTGGCCCCCTCTCCTAAGGACACCACTTGCGGCAATTAAGAATCACGTTCCAGGGGTTCCGGTCAGTCATGCAAACATATTATCACAAACCTTTTGTATTGAGATGTGTTACAAATGTGTGCTAGCTCCAGGGCTAAGAGGATTCGTAGAACATACTAAAAGTTGCAAATGTTGCCCTTGGCGTTTTGAGTACTTTGCATAATGGAATCCAAAATGGCCGCCATGCGATTATGGAAAAGGTTTTATAGATAGACGCATATTCGGCTACTTATCAGGAGAATTTCAAAAATTTGTGGTTACTAATTATATGTTTTGAGGAACAACTTAACAAGGGATGTAAAGCAAAATCATCTTTAACCATGATGATTTTGTTTACAATTTGCATAAATAAAATGGCCGCTATACGATTGTGAGGAAACCGCATAGATAGCTATATTTCGGCTACTATCAGGAATATTTCCACTTTTTGGCACTAATGATTATGTTTGGGAAAAATGGGGTAAAAACAAACAGTTTCACCCCTTTATTTGTGTACAATTTGCAGAAATCCACTGGCTGCCACAAACAAAAATGATGGGAGCGGTTAAAAATAGGGATCTGTTCATTTTAATACCATATAGTCACTACACCTGACCACTGACCGTGGCGGCACCAGACCTCTTTTCTGGGGGTCACACGGGGGAAAGGTGAAATCTTGGGGGGCAAAAGTGAAATTCCGTGGGGGGGAAAAATGTAAAATCTGGAAATTTTTTCAACCAATTTTTTGGCCCAAAATCGCTTGTTTTTGCCCCAAATCCGATTTTTCCCGAAATCCTTCATTTTTCTTTCGACCAGGGGGGGCAACTGGGGGGGGCAAGGAAAAAATTGGGGGGGGGGGCAATTGGCCCCCCCCCCCCCATGGTCTGCCCCCAATGCCCCCCCCCCGGCTCCGCACTGCCACTTCCATGCACAGTACAATTGTGGGGTGTTGAACTGTTAAATGAGTTTGTTTTTGGCCACAAATAAACTGTATGGGTAACTACTTCCAAATTGGAGTTGAAGACACCACAGCAGGTTTTTCTTTCTTATTTGAAGTATTTACTATATAGTCCGGTGGCTGGGTGGGTCCCCGTGTGGATGTATGTGCCCCTAAGTTATCTTCAACAAATCAGCCATGGACTAGAGACCATCAGACATCCACCAAAAAGTGAGGTTAGACTTTGCTACCCCCCCGGCAACTTTTTTTCGCTAGAGGGCGTTTTCAAAATGGGCCGCCCAAAATGCCATTTAACACACATAATGCATTTTCATAGCCACTTTGGGGTGAAATGGTTCCCTTTTTGTAGTGGTTTTCATTTTCATATATTGGTTGATGGCAAATGTATAGAGCGGTAAAATTCACTACTTAAATGTATTCCTAATGGAGGGCGCGTTTCAAATGGCCGCCAAATGCAATTTATCACCTTCTAAATTCATAATGATGTTCTACTCGTCATCAAATGGGGTTAAATGGCCCATTTTGGGGCAGTTTTTTGCGTTATATTTGTTATTCAAATGTATAGAGCGTCACATTCACCACTTAAATAATTATTCCTAATGGAGGGGGCGATTTTCAAAATGGCCGCCGAATGCATTTAACACCTTAATAATGATGTTTTAATCGCCATAAAATGGGGTAAAATGGTTCATTTTTTATGTTTTCCTATATTTAGTGATGCCAAATGTATAAGAGCGGTCACATTCGCTACTTCAATGTATTCCTAATGGAAGGCGCTTTTCAAAATGGCCGCCAAATATAATTTAACCCCCGCATAATGAAGTTTTACTAGCAAAAAAAGGGTGACATGCCCCGTTTGTCGGTGTTTGCTATATTTGTTGATGTCAAATGTATAGAGCATTCAAACAAATTCACAACTTACAGGTATTTTTAATGGAGGGCGCTTTTAATAAATGTGTCAATGCGATTAACACCCTTATGATGATGTTTTAGTAGCATAATAGGGGTGAATGGGCCAGTTTTTTAAGTGTTTCCTTTTCCTGTATTTTGTGATTGTTTTCCTTTCTCCATTATTTGTTGGTTCTTTATTCAGTTCAACAAAGTTGCGGTTTCATCATTTTTTCTTTTCTTACAGTTACTTTTAATGCTTTTCTATTGATGTTTCAGGTTAATGGATTTGTTCAATACATGGGCTGTTATTGGTGATATTACACATCTAAATGCTGATAGTTGTGCGCTTACCACTGTACCCTTGATGAAGCTTATGAATTGTGGCGAGTTCCTGAATGGCAGCGGAAGGTAATTGACAATCGCGCTGTGACCATCTCGTAGGAGGAAAAAGATTTCCACATGACTACATATAGTGGACCATGATGGCCAATGTCTTAAAGCTGAAGACAAATTCATTCTGCAGCACATTTGGGGATTTTCACAGACAGCTTGGGTTATGTGTGGAAGTCGTGTTATCTTGCAAACAGGCCTTCCATAATTACGTCTTTGATTCTTACCATGACAACTCTGTGAAGGAACTTCTGAGCGAAAAAGTCCATTCTACAATTAAATTGAATTAACACACTCATCAGGAGTTACCCTCTTCCGTTGAGCATATGGGTTGAAAATGGTCTTAGTTTTGTAGAGTTCCCTTTTTGGGGTAAAGTGTATAGAAGGGTCGGACTCGCCAATAAACCGTCGAGATCGACAGGTTATGGGGCATCAATAGTACCACAATAGAAATTCAGACACTTCTCCGTAAAAAAGCAGCTTCAAACGTCACCTACAATAGAAACAAACTCAAGTTTCATTTCAAGGATAGTGATTATACCTTGCTTCTCTTCCTTTGGTGGTTCCAGTAATGATGTCCCGAGCTTACGGTTAGATTAGATGAAAGAAGGCTGATGTTCGTATCATTCCCATCATGCCATGTTGCGTCAAGCCAGTCACAACCGATCATAGTGCTGTTTTTATTACTGATGATTTGTGCTTATTACTACTCTTTCTGATTTGCCTTCCCATGGATACATTTGATGGTACCCAATGTAAGCAGATCTAAGTGGTAATGATATGAATGCCACATATGACAACTGAAACATACCTAGAAAATCATTAATATCTATAAAACTAACTGTTAGAAAAAGAGAAAATGAAACCACGATTATGTTAAGTAACTGAATAATTCCCCAAATGATGGAGAAAAAATCACCCACTAGTGAAACACTAATCTGGGCCTTTTACATAACCCTTTTGCTTCATAAAACAGCATTATAAGGCGTTAATCGCAATTTGGGCGGCCATTTGAAAAGCGTCCTCGATTAGGAATACCTTTAAGGTGGTGAATGTGACCGCTCTATACATTTGGCATCCACAAATTTATAGCAAAACAACTGAAAAATGGGGCATTTCACTCACCCATTTTTTTTTGGCTATTAAAACATCATTGATGTGCTAAAATTCTTTGGGGCAGCCATTTTGAAAAGCGCCCTCCATTATGAATACATTTAATTAGGGACTGTGACCACTCTCTATATATATGGCAAATCAACAAATATAGGAAACAACTGAACTCGGACCATTTTTAACCACTTTTACTGGCTATTAACACATCATATAAGGTGTAAATATCCTTTGTTGGCGGCCATTTTTGAAAGCGCCCTCAATATTGAATAATTTAAGTGTTAATTTAACCGCCTCTAATACCGTTGACATACCAAAAAGAGAAAAACACTACAAAACTGGGGCATTTCACCTCAATTGGTGGCTATGAAATCGCCATTATATGGTGTTAATGCATTTTGGCTGCCATTTTGAAACGCCCTCTAGCGAAAAAGTGCCGGGGTAGCAAAAATATCTACCCTCACTTTTCAATTAATAAATTTGTCGATGGTCTGTACATGGCTGTGAAGAGTAACTTCGGGCACATCTCATGCACACAGGACCCACCCAGCCCCGACTAATAAAGATGATAATGGTACAAACTTAAAAAGGTTTGTAATCGCTTTCATACTTCTACTCTATTTTGGTACATAATGGTATCCATAATTGTTAAAGAGATTTGAGGGTTTAATGACCGTTATCACATCAAAGGTCTATTCTACCTACATGTTTGAGGACCTTGAATGATGCCGTCCATAAAACCTATTTAAATGTTTAAATTTAATTTATGTGAACAATAAAAAAAAATCAAAATATAATTACAATTGTTGAACATTATGGCTTTTTGACTTCCATTTGTACAATAAAGCAAGCAACAGAGGTCCATGAACTATCCATGCACATTTACATTCATAAACAAACAGCCGTCTAACTTAGTGGGGTCGTTGGGGCAATTCTGTGGAGAGCAGAGCATCATTTCTCAGTGGATGTGTCTTCTATGAAGGTAAAGAAACAATGATTTAGAGGGGGTGCCCCTCGTGAAATCGTGGGCGGAATCCAGGAGGGGGGAAAATTCATAATACAGGGCTCGAAAATTAAAAATGCTTTTGAAAAAAAAAAAAAATTGCTGTAACAAGGTAACCAAAGTGTTGTTATTGCTACCATGGATTTTAAAAAAGGTTATAGTTTGTACTACCGACAAGGATGGTTACGGAGGTATAAGGACAAAGGTCATCACCAAAGGGTAAATCTTTACTATTGCACCGATTTCTTTAAAAATGGTCTAAAATGTTAACCTTTCAAAAGGGTGCCAGCAAAAGTAGTTGACACTCTCATTGTATGTTGATTATCGAGATAAATTGACCAAACAAGGTTCTAATTTCCCCTTATTTTGTATGTTTAACCTCTATTGATCTAGAATTTTAAAAATATGTAGATGGTGCAAAACTGTTTTTGCTGTAGTCTCTGAGGAAAGATGAACAATTGAGCCCATTTTGAAGAGAAATGGAAGCAAATAATTAAGATTTAACCTCTCGTGATGACCTTGAACATTGACGATTTATTTTTGTGTTATATCTCCATAACCATAAGTTGTAAGTAGTAAAAATATACATTTTGTTAATCCTGTAACAAGACGAACACTTTGGTTACCTTTTTTACAGCAGTCCAAGCATTTTTAATTTTTGACCCCTGTTTTATGAATTTTCCCCCTCCTGATTCCGCCCACACTTCCGTGAGGGGCACCCCGCTAAATTGTCATTAAACACTTAATTGACCAAGGGGTTTTTCACTCCCGTTGGTGCCCAAGGAAACACTTTCCCGAGGGAAGTTTTGCCCGAAATTTATACCACAAGTGCAGATCATAAGGACAACCCCAAATCAGCAATTTTTTATTTTTTGCATTTGTATTAATAATATCAGAGATTTAGGGGCAAAACATTGGTTTCAAAACACGCGAAAATTGAGGAAAAAGACGGGAAATTAAAGGGAGCCTTGCGCTTACATCCAAAAAATTTGAAAACTTATTTTTTGTTGATATCTATTCTAGAAGACCCAAATTACTAATATTTAACACAAAACCAGCAGTGTTAGGGAATCCTGTATTTTTTACGGGTGTTGCAAAATACACATCATTTTCCCATAGAGTTTGTACAGTAACGGTTTGGCAACGTACATGATGAAATTTTTGTTTTCATTTTTTTAATTTTTTTAATTTTTTTAATTTTTTTAATTTTTTTATTTATTTTGAATTTATATGAACTTTGAAATCAAGCAAAAAAAAATGCTTTGGTTCTCGGTTTTCTTATCTTATTTTTTAGAAAATTTTTCACATGAACTTCCGTTATGCCCAAGGAATTGGACCCCACTAATTAACTCATTACGGCTTGGCCGATTTTAATTATTTTGGTATGAAATAATGCGCATTTAAAAGTTAGACAATTACAAAAAAAATCGGCGCAAATCCCACGCGTAAGCGGCCAGCGCGAAACCAATTTTTTGTGGGTGTCCCTAGAGACCCAACCCCTCTTGGTCCCTTAAGTGTTTACCCTCAGAAGACAACTCCACTGAGAAATGATGCTCTGGCTCTCCACGGTCACGCAATTGCTCCAAATGACTATTTGGTGTCCCACTTACCACTACACACATCATTGATACTGACTGTCCTTGTGCACAGCATCGTCCAGACACTACTCAGTGATGCCATTTAGTGTTTTGTGGTTGGCTGCCCACTTCCAGACGTCTCATTAAAACCCACCTTTACAGGCAATCTTCTTGATTAGGTGACCAACCACGCACTTATTCCTTGGGTTTTTATATCAGAAGCAAATCCGAGGCATGAAAATTTCACACCTAGGTAAATTTTCGAAAGTTCTCTCCAATAAATAACGACCTGTATCTATCGTTGGCATTGCAAATATGCAGGAGTGTTGTTCCACTATATACGGGCACCTATAGAAACATTGCAGCCAGTGCAGCGAGGGAGGGCTGGTTTTCAGCTTAATGGTCTCGTATTTCCTATGGTCTAGAATTACCTACACTTAACCTATTGAATTTTCAAATACAAATTCAGTATAATTTTCTTATTGATTGTGATGGATATGAGACCAGTTTTAACAAAATCGGACCATTTTGTAAATTTTATCCCAGGACGACCTTGAACTATCGGCATCCCATTGTGAAGAAAACTATTACGTCATAGAGTGTGAATCTATACCTTTCTTGAAGTTTTTAATTTTTTACCCCTGTACAAACTTCCCTCCCCCCCCACCCCTTATTTCCGCAATTTCCATTGTAGCAATGTTATTCTAATATAAAATACTACAAAAATTAGTTATAAAAATTTGTTTGGGTCAAAACATAAATCCGTCTATCCTGCAGCTGCTGCGGAGCCAAAACTTCTGCGAACGTACCTATTGTACGATGGAAAGGAAGAGCTGGAAGTTTGGACATACAATGTGTTTTTTATTATTTGTACCTAAATTGGCTTTTTTTTTTATTCTGGCACCTTTTATTATGCTTATATGGTTCACTTGATGGTTCACGTGATGTTTATGGTTCACTATCCTTGACAAATGTTTGTTTCCAAAATGTCAATTGATTCTAATCTTCCGTGTTGGGTGTTACGAGAAAATATTTGTTTTACAGTGTCCAATGGACCACTATGTTGTAATTGCTGTTCGTTTGGAACAGAAGATACAACATTGCGAATTTATTGGAGATACGATGTAATTTATAGGTCATATTAGGCACATACACAATACTAAGGCTAGCGATTCAGATGATACGAAAATCTCAACTTGTTGAGGTAAGTCTGAGAGACGAGGCTGTCGATCACGAAATGCCCCTTTAAATATTAGAGCGTCAGTGAATACACGCACATGGTAACGCCCATAAGCATGCACCTATTATTTCTTTACCAGAACCTTTTATTTATAAACATCTAGCCTTTCATTGATTACATCGAACAGATGAAGAACATCTGTGCATTAAAGAAAACAAACGTGATAAGTTTATTTAATTAGTATAATATTTACATTCTTGAAACAAATACATCGTGTTAACACTTGTACATTTAGTGTGCATGCGCCTATTATTTCGATGCATCATTGCTCAAAATGTCTTTGGGCCGCCATTGTAACGCAATAGTGCTATAAATAAATCAATGCCATTATGCATTTACGCAAATTTTACCAAATTCAAATATTGAGAGGGGGCAGATGAAGATAAAAATGCTTTATTAACAACAAACTGTGCCTCATCTTTCGCCAGTTTATTAATATGCGAATTGGTACATAATATGGTTGTTGCTTTATTCCATTTTCAAATTGAGATATTGAACAATACGCTAAAGGGAGTCACTCAAACGGTAATAATAGAAAAAGGTCAAATTCGTTCTCTGTTTTCTTGACACACTAGGAATGAAATTACATTTTGACAATGCCGTCGGGGAGAATCGAAAACGAAAACCACGCTTTTGGAATTTGTATCGTTTTTCTGTGTTTCACTTAACGTGAAGCTACGCGCCAAGGAACGTGAAAGATGATCATGGAAATTTTCTTACACCTCAACCAAATAATTATCTAACTCTTTGTCGCTCTGCATGCCTGAGAAAAAAAGAAGGTAACTTGCTGAAGATGTTTAGTGTTACACGCGGCTGACAGATGCCTTACGCCTTCGAGCGAAACAATACAAATTTGTCTATGCAATTATTATCGAAACCAGAAGTAAATTAGTATTATTTGGCCTCGTTATTAGCTTGTCGAGATTCACTAATCACCGTACCGAGATTTTTCATTACGTCACTTATTGCATGCTGAAAGATCTTTGTGTTGTTTCTTCTTCTTTGCTCTTTCGTTAAAATCAACATGGGCGGATGCTGCAGTAAATATCGCATACAACCTTGATATTTTTTCCTCCTCCCTCTACACGGCATCTAATACAGCGGTCGTTTCTTGTATTTCTCTGTGACAGTAATAAGAATACCTCAACGCCACGCTCGCTGTACATACAATTTTATTATTAGCAAATTTGATTTTCTGGCATTCAATTCATTTCATCCATGTTGGGCGTAATTCAACTTGATCGATAACTACAATGGCTGCCAGTGGATTATCATGGACAAGAACGGTGTTCATTTGCTTGTTTTGGGTGATGTTTTACCCAGGAGATGACAACATCAGTGGTATAATGGCGGAGCCCAGAGTTGAGTTCTCTAACGCTGATTATCCTACTAAAGAAAACCGCGTCTTGCATTTATTTTGCAAGATATGGGATATAAATAACCAACATATCGTGTCCATAGTACGCCAATTATACCACAAGGTAATCACTCGGCGTCCATAAGTTGGAATACTGATATTTTGATGAGTGGTGATGCAAATGTGTTCCTTGCAAAAAGAACTTTAAGTGACGGTTCGGTAGCTTTTCTTCTGTCTATGCTGGGTGTGTCACGCGATCACTCCGGGGACTACACGTGCGAAATAGTGACTCGAAAACAATCAATGTGGGTGCGAACAGCCTATGAGACGGTTGGGGTAGACATTCAATACCTACCAGGTGGGGAGTATCCTGTATGCACCCCTGATAAACAACCATTACCCGTGACATGGGGCAATCAGATTAACTTTACGTGCAGTTCTGAGCTTTCCAACCCGCCTGTGTCTTTGACATGGAGTCGTGCCGGAAGTGAAGGCGACATTTCTGATGATCAAATACAATATATGCAATCGGATGGGTTCATCTACTCGCATTTGAGTGTTACACCTGGACGGATGGATAAAGACGCCGTGTTTATTTGTGAGAGCTCCAGCATGGCTTTTGCAGGATACGAACCAGAACAGTGCTATATCGGCCCACTTGAAGTCTTGAATATACCAGAAACAACTCCTGTGACAAACACAATCAAGCCACCCACAGAGAGGATTCCAGTTAACCCGACAACAACTATGCCATCAAATATATATACTTCTCCAGAGACCTCAGTCGAAGAATGTGTTGATGAAACTCCTTGCCCTCTGTTTGATCCAGATGCTATGCCTTGGATTGCTGCATCGGTAGGCGGTGGAATAGTTGCTGTAATGTTCTTTCTGATAGCCATCATTCTACTGGTACAAGTAAGGAGGTTAAAATCTATAGCCAAAAAACGACGCAAGGCGATAATGGAAGCAGCAGCCCGGGAGGGTCCTTACGATCTTCCTTACGATACTATTCAAAGGGTGCGATATGGCGATGACGAGAATGCCTATATCGCTGCCATTGCAAGAGCTAGGCTTCGTGCCAATGCAGAAGCGAAAAATCTACAGATGGTTCAAGGAGAATCGCATTATGACGATCTACCGGCTCGTCCACAGGGCAGTCTACCAGCCACGTCGAGTGTGGCGACCGTGTCACAGCCTATAGTCCCTCCAGAACCACCCCCAACCCCAAGGAAAGAAAATCTCATTTGATTCAATTCATTTTGTTCTAAATTATGCAAGGTATTCTCATTATAAAAGTTTCGGTTACGCGTATACGATGAAGAAGTGTGACCACAAGGTGTTTCCACGCCACTTGAGTGACGGTCACTCTTAGAGATTGTTGCACAAAATAACAGTTATCATAGAGAGCGCTTGCACAGGAGGTCAATAGGTTAACGTGGCCAGACCTATCTTCTAGAACAAAACAAGCATGCATAACTTACAAGATAATTACCTGCAGAAACTACTGAAACGTTCATGTTTAGGTGAACCTGGTGCACTGTACTGTATTCTCCGCATGCTTGGATGATCTGGAGGACAAATAAATGTCAATTCAACATCACTTACCTTCCATGATATGTTTTGGAGCCAATGTTATGGGTCAGTGCAGAAGGCAAGTGCTTGACTTGAAAGATCATCGCGTCTTTTGAATAGTTGATCTCGGCAAACATGAATCAACATAATCAAGGGATCTTTCTGAACTGAGTACCGATTAGGCGCGCCTCGCGTGATGACACTTTTGTTATGCTTCAAAGAAGAAGAAATTTAGGCCCCTGTGCCTAAAAACTTGTGCCCCCCGCCAGTCCCCTTAAAAATCAATGTCTGGATTTTACGCCGGTGTGATTGGTCGGGTACGCGATTGACAAAAACCACTGATTGCATTATATCTTTCAAATATTGGTAAAAGGCACATAATATTTCTTACGTCCGCACGATGGCCAAAACCTTTACCAATTCAGCAGGAATCACCTTTTAAGGGCCTTTTAGGATTATATGCGATCGAAAATCCACAATCACGTCTGGTTTGGAGTGAGCCAGTTATCAAATTGATCTTGATACGGAAGTCTTTAAAAATAGATTAAAAAGAGGGTGGCTTCAAAACTCCAAAGCCGATTGATTGACGGTCCACGGCGATTGACCCATATTTAGACCAATAAAAACAGTTCTAAGGCAGAGAACTGGACGGAACCAATGAGAAACTGTGTCCTGGGTTATGATGCCAACTCCACATTTTTATATCTAGACATCCAATGCATTATAGTAGATTCTCGCTGATAGTAGGCTTACCGTTCTTCTGTCAGGGGGAAAGATTAAGGAGGGACAGGGCAGAGTTTTCTTTTCGCATAATACATAGTCCAAGTCCAAGCAATATGTATGTTCGATAACCAAAGAGTATATGGTGCCAAGCAAATCTCGAGGACCAAAAAATACAAACGCAATGCATACCATTTAGTTGAAGCTGTGGGGACAGCCAGTGGATTGATGCCATTGAATGGCGTCGGGACATGCACACCAAGATTTGAACAGGTGATTAGTGACCCTGTCTGGGTTTTTTCGTTATGTTGTGCAGTGGTAACTGTCTAATTGTGGGCATATTGGCCGTTTTTCACCTACAAAATCAATTTGGATCGGATTTAAACGCTGGAGCAAGTCACGGCACTATCCACGATCGACAGGTCCAAAAAAATTTTTCCCGACTGCCCCATCAGCGTGAAATTATTATGATAACCGTTATTCAAGGGACAATATTACTGCCGCCGGGGGTTTAACAGGAAGCCAATTAGGAAGTCCATCGATTAAAGGGTAGACGCTTCATATAAGACGTCCATGAGAAAGGAGTATACAATTGATTCCGTTCATGGCGCTGTACGACGTTGTGCAGGAGCGCGTGACGGGAATGGAATGGCAATACCTATTTGCATCAATGGGACTTCTATATGAAACGTCTTCTACTCGATTTAAGACCAAGATATTAGATGATGTGAGAGAGCCTAAACCGTCTGAGAACGCGCACTATTACTTAACCCTAAGTTCGGGACTGCGCCAGTCGATACCACGGATCTCTGTACAATGGTTTGCCTACACAACAGTTATATATCAGATGGATGGCGGACATCTTGGTATACCAAACACAATAGCATTCAAAGACACCTATTTATAACAGAAGTTGTATCTCAGGTGTCCGTTTTATGGACGTGTCATTCCATACGCGCGCAACTTCAAATACATTGGGCTCACTGAATTGACTTGATTCTACACTCTATTATGTCGCTTATCCACATTTCAATAGAAACACATTTTGTGTTGATGAACGGCTCCTTGGGCTATTTTGGGATTACCAATATGGCCGTCAGTGGCTTCAAGTACGGAGCCCAGGTTACCCATCCATTGTATAGAGATAGTAATCGATATTCAGATAGCACGCAAAATCCGGGAAAATTTGCATGTAATCTATATAAGAGTTTATCAAACCGTGCTTTTGTTGCAGGCGGAATGATAAGAGCTCTCAAACCTATGTATGCTTACGTTAGATGAAAGTTAAGCCAATGTAGAATGCTGGTTGTGGATGAATATAATCTACAATACCTTTCTATATATCTGTGGCAGTACAAAAGATTATCACATCATAGCAAAGAAAACAAAATAGTTTTTCTTTGGCGTAACTAAACTTTGTCAATCAAACAAGCACACTCCGTGATTGGCCAGTGTGTGGCCAATCACCATCCACGTGATATGTTGAGGTCATGGTTATGCTCATTACCTTGCCTTTGAGCTCCGTTTCTGTGGAAGCATGAGACAATATTTCAAGGAACTACAGCAGCGGCGGCGGAACCGGAGGGAGGGGCACATAGCCCCTCCATTTTTGAAAGTAGAGGGCTGCCCCCACACTTTTCTTAATTGACTGGTGATATACAATATACGTCGAGTTTATAATGGCCCTTACACTTTGAAAATCGTTCCGCCGCCGCCGATTGCCTATAGCGCGTTCAACATTCAATTGTCATTTTATTGGTCTTTAAAGGTTAAAATATAGTCAATTTTAAAATCATTCTCAAGTAATGAACAGAGCTATGCTTTTATTTGACCCTTATTAAAGATCAAAATAAAGTCACTACCAGCACAGTATCCTATGGTTATAGGGTCAAAGTCAAAATAGCGTCAAATTCGAAACCTACTTAAACATGTTAAAAGATCGAAATATTGTTGCAATATTTTCAGTGACCACGTCGGCGGTTTACCATCTGTTTAAATTCAAAAGTGTTACTTTATTTTATCATAATGATACTTAGCGGTACCCGAATTGGCTAATTGTGTGTATGTGTGGGTGGGTGGCTGTGCGCGCGTGTGCGTGTGTGTGTGAGTGTGTGTGTGTGTGTGTATGTGTGCGTGTGTGCGTGTATGTGTGTGCGTGATTCTGGGAATGTTATGACTGTTATTTTAAGAAAAGAGCAAAACTAGGAGTTTGACCTTTTCGACCATTGACCATATTTTCAATTAACCATTAATTCTAAATAGGTTTAAATAAAGGGCTATTATCCAATTTCCTTAAAATTTTAAATTGGTGTCATATTGCAATAGGGACAATCGTCTGCTAACAAATCGTTCACCCATAACTTCACAATTATTATAAAAACAGAAATATTTACTTTACATCTTTTGGTTTAAGACCAGTATACGGTTTTTCCAGACGTTCATAGTTAACCCTAGACTGAGAAAAGGATATTACTTACTAATTCCATTGTAGTTGCCATCATGGAGTACGACCTCAAGTATATTTTAATACCAACATGACCAAAGAAATTTAATCTGGTATCCTATCCGTCAATTAGGATTACGCCGATTTGAGGTCTCTCAATGTCAATTTTTTATACAGGGTGAAGGGAGAGGGGGATGACTTGGAGAATAATGTAGCACCAATATGGGTAAAGTTTAAGATTCATACTTGTAATTTACTCTATAGAGTGTGAAAAAAGGGAAAATTTAAATCTACAAAAGAGTGAAATTTATTGAAATCACTCCAAACGAGTGCAAATTCACTCCAAAAGAGTGCAAAGTCACTCCAAAAGAGTGTAAATTCACTCCAAAAGAGTGCAAATTCACTCCAAAAGAGTTCAAATTCACTCCAAAGGAGTGCAAATTCACTCCAAAAGAGTGTGAATTCACTCCAAAAGAGTGTAAATTCACTCCAAAGAGTGCGAATTCACTCAAAAAATGTAAATTCACTCCAAAAGAGTGCAAATTACTCAAAGAGTGGCAATTCACTCAAAAGATGCAAATTCACTCCAAAAAAAGATTGTGTGAATTCTACTCCAAAAGAGTGTAAATTCACTCCAAAGGAGTGCGAATTCATGCACTCCAAAAAGAGTGACAAATCACTCCAAAGAGTGCAATTCACTCCAAAAGAGTGGTAAATTCACTCCAAAAGAAGTGCAAATTAACTCCAAAAGAGTGCAAATGCACTCCAAAAGAGTGCAAATTCACTCCAAAAGAGTGCAACTTCACTCCAAAAGAGTGGCAATTCACTCCAAAAGAGTGTAAATTCCACTCCAAAAGAGTGCCAATTCCCTCCAAAAGAGTGCAAATCACTCCAAAGAGTGCAAATTCACTCCAAAGTGTATTACACTCGACAAGATTGCCAACATTTTCGATCTTATTTAAAGAGCTCTCTTAGGCGATCTTTACTGAGTGGAACTTTCACTTCTTCCGGGTTGATTGTCCCACTCTGTTTGGTGAATTGCACTCACTCTTTCAACAAAATCACTCTTTTTCATTCAGAGAGTAAAAATTTGATCAATGTAGGTAATGTAGGTTATCTTATTCAAAGTTGAGTAAACCTTAGTCATTGTGGTAAATATACATGTACTCCTTTTTTTGTTAAAGGTTTACTCAACTTAAACAAAAATGTTATTAAAAATAAAGGGTTGGGTCGTGACCTTTTTTACTCAACATTTTTATGTTGACTCAACATTTACTCAACACGTGATACCAACTTCCCAGCATTACGTCCCAAGGGACTCATAAAGGTCCGCATGTCCAAACTGTCAATTTCTATAGACACAAGGTATAGAAGATGAGACTTCAATTTTTCAACCAAAAATTAGGATATCCGATTTTCATGCGGGTTTGGCTCTACATGATGGGGAATGAAAATCTTCTGTCCCTAACGACCCTTAACTGCATTTAAATGACTTTTTGAAGAAAAAAATCACGGGCAGAACCCTGCCTTGTTTCAGGGGAAAGTGCCGTAGATCTAACAGAAAGATAATCGTCAGATTTTCCACTACATGAATGTTAGGGAATATACACATATTGTTTTATTGCTAAATAGTTTTTTGATCAGTAAAATTGCGAAAATATCCATTTCATACCTTCCCTAACTTATGACGTATAGTGATGTCATAATGTGAATGTTTTGTACCTATTTTGATACCAATGGAAATAACAAGCTCATCTATCCGTGTACCACATTATAGCAATATGGATTCTAATGGAAAATCACAGAGTATGATTCGTTCATTCGCTTACACTTGGTACATGTATAGCGCCTTAAAGTTCATTACCACACGTTAGGAAAAAAAAAACGGTTTAGAATACCGGATCCAGTGCCGTATTCACCGGTTTAAAAGACGGTGCAATCGTAGAAAGTAAATTTATTATTTAAGACAGAGTCTTGGGCCGTTTTGAATGACTTAACACAAAATATGTTATTTCTTCTACAAACAATCGATTAAACATCAAAACTTTCTCTCACAAACAGCACAAATCATCTTTTTACGGTTGGCTGTTATTTGTCGGTAGAATACCGGCAGCTGGAATTCCGATATTTCATGGTATTTTTACCGCTAATAAGGAAATTTTAACACAGGCATGTTGTAAAGAACTAAAAGGGAATTTGACCTTGGGTATTGTTGCTCGAATTAAGGGTTTCAATATACATTATTTTGTTATGCTTGTATGACCTGTTAACACGGTATATTTCCGTTCAGGAAGTTGTACACTGAAATGGGGGTAGCAAGGTTTGGCGTCATAACTTGTGCACAATATTGGTCTGAATGACTATACCAACCTTATCATCACCGCAAAAAAGGAGTATCGTTATTTGTTTGTTAGTCTATCTAGGAAGCAATTCCCACTAACGCAAGGCAGGGGTCTGCTCCTGATTTTTGACCATGGCCAAAACAAATGGCATTTCATGGGATTATGGATATAAAAAGACACCATTTAGAAATGAGCCACGAATTACATCATTTTAAACGCGGAAAATATTAATTTATGTATGTGATTTCAACCATCCTGCAAACAAGAAACGCAAAGAATAATTGTATATCTTTAAGTAGTTTACTTCGCTAAAAATAGTACTTGAGAAGATTCGTTCGAACAATACATATAAGTTCTTATATAGGTATATTGATTAATAATTTACAAAATTGGAAAGTAAATCTTAGATTAGATATTATTTCAGGATATAGAAATTAACAGATACAATTTTGGCAGAAATGCGAAATCATAATCGACCGTAAATAAGTTAATGAGTCTAAACCACATGTTTACTCGTGTTCCGTATTAATTTGATTTTATATTAAAAGCATGTCTTGCACCCTGGAATTTACGAATTAGAAAGAGAATCATGATTTACAGATACACCAAGATTGTTATTTTCTCACGAAGAATCAGAGTAGTTCTGGTATGATAGCAATTTGACGTTTCAAGTTTATTATGCAAAATATGCAAAAAAAAGCGAATTGGCAAAATAGAAACGTAGCCGTAAATCTTTACCCGTGAAAATCGGATTAAACTCCATATTAAGAGAAGTGTTGAGGATTAAAGGGGGCGGTTTTTTAAACAGATTACAGTAAGTTTCTATTTCTAGCATTTTACTTAATTATAGCCAAATACAAACAATGACAAGGTTGTTATTCATTATTGTGTGCTAACAATTGGTGAGATTTAAAAGAAATGATAATGTCGTGTTGCTAAATTAAACAAATTCAAAAAGGTATCTGAAACAAAATCGCTATACCCTTGAGGAATATGCCTTCTTGCATACCCGTGAGCATATTTTTTATACAACACAGTAAGTTTACTGCTGGGTTACTGCGTGTTCAAAAGTAAATGGTTCCTCATTTTTAAACTAACTTCAGGTATTTTTTGCGGAAATTTGTCTAATAAAGACAAATATTAAAAGAGAGGCAGTGCATGCTAATTGAGAGAGAGTGATTTTTTTTTCTCAATTCTGCCCAGGATTAGCAGTACATCTGGTCTCCGATTTACAGTCTCTCTATCTTTCTTTCTCTCTCTCTCTAGATTCTCTCGTCCCCTCTCTCGATCTAGATCTCTAACCTATCGCTCTCTCTATCTCTCTCCCTCGCTCCTCGCTCCTCTCTCCTTGCCTCTCTCTCTCTCGCTATCTCTACCAATTCTTTAAAATCCACAAGTACATCCGGCCAAAACAGATGAGTCTTACGAATGTCTTTCTTCAATTCATAATATCTGAACCCCTAAAGACCATCAGTGATTCAACCGAAAGAGTCAAAATATTTAAAATTTGTTAATGGATTTAAAATGTGAAGGATAATTCTGTAGATTTCTCCTAAGTTATTTTGAAACTGAAAAGTGATAAGAAAACGAACAAAAAACCAACGTTCAAAGACATTAATCTCTATTCCTTACGGTTGCAGTAAGTGTCCATTCGTACAGTAATGACTAAAAATCCGATTTTGTCCTTCTTATGTGCTTTCAGACTTAGCACTGCAGGTTCGATACATACTTGTTTTAAACATGCACCAAATCTGATTTTTTTGATTTTTTCGAATTCTGACTTAGCGATCACGGAGTACTTTAACTAGGCCTTATACATTCACCCTTTGAACATATACATGTCTATACCAAACAACGACCGATTATTTCAAGATCAAATTATAACACTCCATGTAGAATTAAGTCATAAAGTACCTTCTGATATTGTCGGTAATGTAAACTTTTACACATGTGGTTACAAGCGTCAAATTATTTGAATGAATGGAACATGCCATTTTTATAGCGATTGGATCTCAAACTCCGTGAATAATACATACCTGATGGCAAACATGAGCTGCCGGTTTAAAATCTCTATCAGTATGGAACGACGTTTAGAATGTATACCAAGCGAACTTTCTCATTGTATCGCCAACTATACAGTTTTAAGATCTTTTTCTCCTTCATCTGCTATTGAAATTGAAAATACGAACCAAGGGAATCCGTATTTCTCTAAGAGGACACTTCATGCGTTTTAGGGAAGAGTAGATTTGAGGTTTATTGTTTTGTAGCATGTATAAAATTACTCTATAAAAAAATGAAGTTACTATTTATGTGTTTACCATACGTCCATTTCGTTCATATATTGCATGAGTAAGACATTAATCAAACTGGCTCAAGGAATTATTACAGAAATGATTGAAAATGCGTATTGACATAATTTGCATTATCAGATAATTCAGCATTTTATAATTTGATTTGTTTTTTCAATAAACATCTACCGACCGTGGACAAATATCAAATTAGTATGTTAAAAATTCAAACCGAAAATACCTGATACTAAGCAAGGAGTTATTCGTAAATCTAATGCCCTGTCGATTTCTTTTAGCTTACATGGAGCAGCGTAGGCAAGCTAAAAATGTTCCAAAAAGTAGAAAAACCCTGATTTTCGACGAGAATGCAGGTTTTTCGATCTCATCAAAAAGTTAGATTTCATGCAAAATTTGGTGTGTGGGACGACTTCTTAAATTGGGTGAAAATCCAGCCCCTTATTAATTGTGCAAAACCTGGACTATGGCATTGAAAAACCGGATTGCTGATTGAAAAATTTGCATTTTTGATGCAAAAACCTGGATTTTTCTATTGAAAACCCAGTTTTTTCGAATTTTGGAACATTTAGCTTGCCTTAGCCGCGCCAATCTTCAACAAATAGATCCCTATACGTAAACAAGATAGAGCGAGTTTGTGGATCTCTAAGACACACACAACTTCAAAGTATGTAAGAAGCATGTGCACTACTAAGACCTTGTAATACTCACATTTCAATGATCCCTACATGGATTATCTCAGGAACGTGAAACTTATAGCGACATTCTTGTTTCTAAGATAATTATCTCCATATTATGGAATCTATTACAGGTGGGTGACCCGATCGATAAACTCGGTCCCAGTTATTCCAGTGAAAAATTTTAGGCCCAGCAAAAGGCTTTCTTTTGATTTACGTAACAAAAACGTCTGCAAATGTGGTATCCTACATTATACACATGCACTATCCTATGGGCAAATTTAGTACACATTTTTGTCCCCGCAGAACGAAGTTCGTGTAGGGCCGATAAAACTGTGGCTCCGTCCTATGTCCGTTCCGTCCGTCCGTACGATGTCCGTCCGTATGTCCGTGATAAAAATGTAACCCCTGGAACATTTGGGGATATCTTTTTTTCTGGATGAGCTAGAGTACCCAACTTGGTATATGTAGGAGGGGAACCCCCCTACCAACCATGTAATTCATCCCCCAGGGTCATCCCCGGGTCTGTCAGGGGGTAGGGGAAAGGTCCAAGGGCAAAGTCACTATTGCACAGAAAATGTCCACATTGTGGAAAAATTTATTCTGGAGTTCTGTAAGGGCTACGATGATGTAACTTGGTGGAAAGAAGCAGGTTGCTGAGTTATCAACCTTGATTAGAGTTTGGTGTTAAAATCTGCTAATAAGATCTAATGTGCATAATTTATGAAATTTCCGCAAGCTTGTGTACACGTTTTCTGGAGTTATGTTAAGGCGTTATAAGGATGTAAACTTGGTGGAAGAGAGGGGCTGAGGAGGGCTGACTGATCAGATTTTGGGCGATTTTTTTAGTTCTGGTTGTGGGTCAGTTCTTTGG
>JAMKCH010000637.1:0-47941 GCA_023653785.1 Ophioderma brevispina
AGTACCAAACACCAATCGCCAATGCACTGAGTGAGAAAATAGTCCTGGATGTAGCGATTGCGCAATCAAAAAAAAAAAAAACACACACACACATGGGCACGAAATCGGTTGCCGGGCCAGCGTGATATCCGCGGTCACACTGGTTCGAGACCAACCCGAATTTCCGACTTTTCTCTCTCCCCTCTTTCCATATTCCTTCACTCCCTCCCGAGAGGCTAGAAAGAGATAGGGCGTTAGAATTTTTAGCAATTTGTTTTCAGTTTTGCTGGAAAGAAAATAGTTTATTTCATCTACTAGTGGGGGCAAACTTGTTTGGGACTGTCTGTATTAGCTGCATTCATGTTGCTAATGTGCTTTCGTTTTTTGTGTGTTTTTGTTCTACCATAGAGTGTCTCCTCCCTTGCCAAAATGGAGGCGAGTGTTCAACTTCTGGTATATGTCTCTGTCCTCCTGGATATGCTGGTGACCAATGTCAAGATGAAACTGAAAATCAAGGTAGTGAAAGTAATGCACAGCTATTTGAATTTAAAAACTGCACCATCCGATGCACAAAACTGTAAAATTATGCAGTATCTTTCCATATTTGGAAATGCTACAGAAACAATCGCATATAAACAGGAGGAACTGTTCCAGAACATTTCCATGCTGTGAAAAGGTCCTCTTAATCCCTTTCTTGAGGCGGAAGTGGTTAACCTCCCAGATAAATTGATTGTGTCCTAGCGTGCTATGGAAAGGTACACTGAAAGCTACTGAATTTGAAATATTCGTGCTGATATCATTGTATGGAAGACTTCGATAGAGTCTTGTTTTTTCACAGAGGAGTAAGGATTTTAAAGCAATTAGCTCACTGGATTATTACATTTGAAACGGTTGAAATCTCTCTCCCTCTCTCTCTCTCTCTCGCTTTATCTCTCTTCTCCCCTCTTTCTCTGTTAATATTATAAAATTGCTTAATTCATTTAATTCAGCCTTTGTGTTTTTTTAAGATGTGCAACTGAAACATCCTTATTGTACTCTCCTCTCTCAGATTGGTCCGGCGGTGCTATAGCTGGCGTAGCACTTGCAGCAACTGCTCTTGGGATCATAATTACCAGCACCATTGCGATCATTATTTGTATGAATATGAGAGCTATACCTGTGAAACCTGACAATCTCGTACCTAAACCAGTAGTTCCTAACATAAACACATTGGACCTGGTAGGTATTAATAGCAGTCTTCGTTTGAAAAACTAACAATGCAAGTTTATTTGCATCCATAAAACATCAAAGGCATAACAACGGGATAAAATGGTTGTGATACCTCACAGCCCCAAACGTGTTATTTTTACCAGTACCTAAGGCCATTTTGGTTCTTAATGGCCCAGAACTTCAAACAATTGCGAAAAAAATAGAATTTTGTGTTTCAGCAATTAATACTGCAGAAATTCATACTTTAATGGCCTATCTTCATGTATTACCGGCTATTTGAGATAATGACCGTCCCCGTCCCGTGATCTTGCTATTTGATGACAAAAGAAGCAGGCCAATTCCTCCTACTAAGGCCAAAATTTCAAAACGTCTCCCCGTATTTGATTTTTGCTCGATGTCGCCGATTGGCCGCATGGCGGCGGGGTGTTAGCGTCCAGGACCGGGGGGGGGGGGTTACCCCGGGACCTGTACACGAGCCCGGGTAACCACCCGAGTTACAAGGGTTCCGGCGGTGACCCTATATGAGACCATAAACGAATGAAATGGTACCTTATCTGAGACCAGATCTGTTCAAATGGATACCCTATCTGAGACCAGACTTACTCAAAAAGACGCCCTATCCGATACCCGGGCCAGCAATAATTCCAATTTTAACCTGGATTTTACTCAATTTTTTAAACTATTTGTATTTTTTTTAACTTCCGTTTTTTTTTTATATTTTTAGTCTATAAATCATAATTCTAACAGATTTCATGCTGATTTTATACTCCACCTGAAACTGAAAAGTAATTTGATACACTCGTGGACTGACCGAGACCTGGAGTTGAACTTTGATACCCTCGTAATATTGCAAGGCTCGAGACCTGCCCCAGTCTAGCGTTTTTTGTAACGCGGGGGTACCGTCCCCCCCCCCCCCCCCGGGGTCCATGTCCACCTATATGTGGTATCTTGACATAGCAAATTAGCTTTGGCACGCATACGTCTTTAATCGTTCATGACCATGCACATTCTCTATTTTACATTGTTTATGTAATGACGCTCTTTAAGGGACCATTTGCTGCACTTAAGAAATCGTGTTTCCGGGGTTCCTGTCAGTCTGTTTACATATTTAATACTCAAACCTGTGTAACTTGAGATGTGTTACAAATGTTCTGCTTGCCTCCTGGGTAATATTCTAAGGAACCAAGTAGGCCAGGACTTACTGCTTGAACAAAATTGCTTTGTGTGATGATTTTGCATATTGATGGTAACTGCTAACATCAGCTGTTTTTAAAGTAGGATATGTAATGGGCCTTCCTTCTGTTTTATGGTGTTTGAGCAATGCTACTTTCAGTTTTCTCACATTAACCGAATGTTGGGTATGGCCAACCCATTCAAGCATATACCTGAAATGATGGCTATGTATCAAGCTTACAAGTACCAACCTATGGGTTGGAATATTAAAACTGGCCACTGAAGCCTCAAAGTTATTGAATGGATCATATAAAATGAAACTTACAATGCTCTACGGTATGAATTCCATTAGTTTGAGCAAAAGAGCCCCGGACAAGTATACTGCCTCCGTCCTAAAGGTCCACAATTTCCGTTTGCCGCAATTCGAAATCCGGGGTCTCCCCCCCCCCCACCGACATTCTGCTGTGAAATGTGATAAGCATCAGCTATATTATTACTATTCTCAAATAGGCTTGTTGAGATGTCATTATTATAGTTCAGACATTGCAAAACAAAGGAAACGCACCAGTTTCATGATGTTAAGACATTTGAAGTCTGTTAATTATGGTAAGGCCCCACTATAATACTACTGCCACTAATATAGGGGACGCTACCATTCTCTGATTTTTGCACGAAATAATTGCCTCCCTCTCCCTTGGAACCACTTGCCGCGATTATAGCCACCAAACCCACACTCCTACATGCGTCTGTAACTGTAAGTCTTTGCCTCCGAACCAGGTTTGGTCTGTGATAACTGTGAAACACAATTTAAATAGTCTAAGAATGTCAACCATATCCTAAGATCTGCTTTAGTTCCTTGGGTAAGGGAATTTTAAAGCACGACTTGTTATTGCCACGGTTTAAATCAATAGCTCAATAGAAGGGACATAGCTAGTGAACTAGCCTTGCAATGAAAGGATAGAGAACGCGACTAGAGATTTTAAATCTCTGGAGACGAGTGCACTTGTCACTCTCGCTTGAGTTTTTTGACTATTTTTTTCTTGTGGCAAACTGAGACGGTTTTGATCAACTGGATTATTGGAGTCCAACACTCTTTAATCAGATCTCAACAGATTAGTAATGCTTAACCTGCAACTCGAAACATTGACCCTCCGTTTGGAGCGATAATGATAAAATCATCCAAGTAGTGACTGGATTCTACTGTTGTGGCCATTCTAGGAATGTAGAGAGTTGGCGCACGACGTCCCCATTGGCAGTGTCTTCTCTACATAAAATTACCATTCAATGTCTTCCCGACAACTCAAGATCATCTGGGTGAGCCGGTGTAAAAGGAGGACGTCGGCCGCAGTCTGGGCTCCACAGACGCCAACGGAATAAGGCGTGAAACTGTGTTGCGTGAAGAGTCAATTGAATCGAGTGCCCTATTCTTCAACCGTTGTAGGTGGACTGAGAATCCGGAGGCCACCATCCGGGGGGGGGGTGGTTCTCACATGGGATGAATTCTGGGTATGTGCCGCCTATAAGACCCCCATTTTCAGGCTCCTTTTTTCAGTTCCAGAGACCCCCATTTTTAGGACCATTCATTCCAGATATCCCTCCTTTTCATGCCCAAAGCCATGATTCTACCAATTTTCTCAAAAAAAATAAAAATAAGCTGGAAATTGAGGGAAATCGCAGCCTTATTTTCTGAAAACCTAGGTCCGGAGACCCCATTTTTGGGCCTCAAATCAGCTCCGGAGCTCAATTTTTGAAACCGGGAGGCACATTACCTACCAAAAAAAAGTTGAGAACCCCCACCCCCGGGAGGGACCATATCCCCTGCCACACCGGTACATAATCTGAAAACCGATGCAATGTCGGTTTTTTGCTGTAAGTCCGCCTTTCTACACTCCACATATTGAAACTCCGTACCAAATTTTTATATTGGGACTTTGGCACATATCCCTGTCAATTCATCATGTTAGGGAGGAACGTCCCAATTCAAACTTTTTTCCAATTTTGATCTGTGCCTGTTCATGTAAATTAGCGAGTATTAAAGTTTAAACTGACACTCAACACAATTGGTGTCATATCGTGTCGCACGTTAAAACATCAATTCTTATAAAACATACACCACAATAAATCAAGTCACATTGTTAAAAATTTAAATATTTAAACAAATCGGCCTCCTTCAGGAAATTATCACCGAAGAGCCTATATCTGAAATAATGTTTTCAAATCTTGGACACTGTAATATTTTCTACGAATAAGTGCATAATCAACGCACTCAAGTAATACTGTTTCCAGAAGAGCGCAATCACAAGGCAAACACCAAGGGACTGGCTCACCTCTTAGCAAATGACTATGGGTCATATAAGTATGCACCAAATTTTACATCGCGGCAATACAATCTCGGTCCTTGTCCATTTCAAACCTGGTTCATGTAAATTAGGTACTGATTTCAAATCTTGTTTAATTGTCAGGCTTTTTCTGGGTTTGCGAGAATTTGATTATGACTGTTATAACATCAATAATACAATAAAGTGTGAAATAAATGGCAAGATTGTCGGTTCTTAGCAGACTCCTGATCAAGTCTAGGTTCAAACCTCGGTTCGGGGAAGTCGGGCCTGCGATGTCATGTGCATTTGATTCCATCCATAACTTGGCCTCGCAGGTTTTCTCCAGTACTCCAGTTTCCGCCTGCTTCTAAAACTGGACTTTGAGCGCTGCCCAAAGGCATCAAATGCCTTTTGTGGGTAATGTAAGTATGTATGGCAGACGGAGGTATTCCAAAAGGGTAGCGGTAATGTAATGCTCATTTTTATGCAATATTACATTTTATGTGTTATGTATTTACATGCAAAGTCACAAACTGAAATAAACATGAAAACATGTTAATAACCATTTCCTTTCATCAAATCCAACTATTTCAGAATTCAATGATGTTTTTAAATGCGGGTGGATACATGACGGTAAAGATTGCCATTGCTAACGTTCTGTGTAAGGTGGGTTGATGAGGCGACACATCGAAGAGATGATCTTCCAGTAGCTTCCCAAATCGCTAGTTGGATCATGAATGCTTGTAATTAATGTACCTATAAGGAGTAAGTCCCATACAAACACATAAGAAATATTAATATTGTCTGAAATAACTCTACCCGGACGCTAAGTTGGAAATTCCCACGTCTGCTTAAGGGCACTCTACCCAATCCTCGGCCTCCACTCCACCGTTCACACCATGAAAACCTGGAATGTTGGTACCATTAGAAACCTTGTATTTTGCTTGTGTATCTCAACATTTTTGACTTCTTTCCATTATGAGGCACAGGCTAAAATTTAGTTACGTAACCGGAATAGTTTGTAGATGTTCTTCATGTGACTAAACGTTTGCCCCGCTACTTATTGTCCCCGCCGAACGAGTTCGGAACGGGGACGATGACCATGAGCAACGTCGTTTCGTCACGAAAAATGTTAACCCCCTTGTAACGTTTATCAGGAGTCTCTAAAGGCGGCAATGTTAAACTTGGTGGAAAGAAGTGGTTTTGATGAGAATCCTCGACCTGATTAGATTGTGGCGTAAATATGGTAAGTAAGTATCTAATTTGTCATAATTTAACCAGAATTTCCTGCAAGGCCTGTACAATTTTTCTGGAGTTCTTAAGGTGTATATTGATGTCCTTGGTGGAAGGAAGCGGCTGAAGAGTTCATCGACCTGATTAATTTTGGGCTATTTCGGGGCAAATTGAGTATGCAAATGAGCTATTAATTAAAATGCAAAATCATCGTAATTGGGGTATATGTTTGAAAGGTACAAACATCGATATGCAATTCCTGCGCGCATGAAAGCCTATCAGGGGGCACATTTTTTTTTTTGCAATTTGGAAATTATGTGATATATGCGCTTTAGTAAGCAAATAACTAATTAATATCCTGTAATTGCTGTAATCTCTGAACGGTACATCGGATAGTTCCACAATTCCTTCGCTAAACACATGAACTTTGCCATAGGGAGGGTTTTGAGGGGGTGGAATGTTGCAGTGTGTTGGGGAGGGGTTGGGTATTGCAAGGGTGTTGGGGAGGGGGTTTGTGTTGCAGTTGTGTTGGGGAGGGGGGTTGTGTGGCAGGGTGTTGGGGAGGGGGTGAGGTGTTTGCATGCTGTTGGAAGGGGTGGGAGTGTGTGCTTGTTTGTTGGGGCGGGGTGAGGTTTTTGCGGGGTGGTGGGGGTAGAGTGTTGCAGTGTGTTGGGGAGGGAATGGCGGGTTGCGAGGTGTTGGGGAAAGGAGGCGTACGTGTGCAGGGTATTTCGGTTTTTGGGGTGTTGATGGTGTAGGTGAGGTGTTGGCGTGGGTTGTGAGTGGGTGAGGTGTTGGCGAGGGGGTAGGTATTGCGGGGTGTTTGAGAGGGGGTGGGGTTTTGGTGCGGGATGTTGGTAGGGGTGGGAGTGTTTCGTGGTGTTTGAGGAGGGGCTGAAGTGTTGTATTTGCCTTTATCACAATGTTAGTGTATCCACATTCGGCGGGGACTATTTTAAACGGCAGTCGCGTAATAAAGTTGCTTTGTTTTAGTTGACATGACAACAATTTTATCAGCAACCACAGTACAATTGTCTTAAAGAGACACTGCTACTGCCGGTTTGGAAAATAGTACGCCCCTCATGTATTTTTTCAAAATTGATATTTTTTCATGGTGGTAAAAGCCTTTTATATATATTAGCCTCACCTAAAATGATTAAAGGCCAATCGATACCCGTATAGGGGTAAACAAAACGATTTATAATAACACCACTATAGTACTCTCGGTTTTTTATTCGCAGTAACATATCAGGACTTTAAGCCATGTCAGAGTTGATTCCCATGGCAATCCAACCTGTTTGACGCGACTGTGATCTTTGTGCGTTAATGTCATGAGTACGATCCTGTGATATTCATTTATTTGTTGTGGATTAAGTTGCGCAAACCCATAAAAATTACTGGATACTACTCTTATTAAGCTCGCTGTTTTGTGGTATGTCATTTTTGTGTGAAAATTATGGGGTTGTTTTTTTTTAAAAGTCCAAGACGATCACTTTCTTCATTGAAACTGTGCTGTCTGTGCCACTTTAATGGTGGTAGATTTAAGCTGTAACTTTTAATGTACATAAAAATGAGGGAACAAACAATTACTGTACAGACTAATTTTTTCCGTCACTAGTGATGTATATGTTTAAGTCATTAACCTTATTTGATTTAAAAAAATGAGGGAAAAAAACAATTTATAACCACTGTACAAGAAAAATTTTTATTTGTGTGTAAAATATGTTCTTCCAAAGTCCTAGACTTTCACTCTTTGTTGGAAAATGTAACCTGTGCCACTTTAAGTGGTGTATATTTAAGGTTAAGCTGTTGACTTTTAGTTGATGTAAAAAGAATGAAAAAAAATTACAAAATTAATTAAGATTTATTTATCACTATGGTGATATTTAGTTAAATTTAGTTGACGTAAAAGTGGGAAAAACATTATACCTCTGTACAAATTATATTAAGAATTATGGTATAATTAAGTGGTTAATAATTTAAGTTTATGACGGGTGGCCATTTTTCTGTTATCCTCCCAACCCGAATATATGTCATTAGCGGTGTATACTTTAATTTGTTTCATTTGCTCTACATGACATATGAATGATATGACACATTTTACCAAGATCAAATCATTGTGTTTTTGTGCGACAAGGATTTGTGGCCCTTTCGCATCTTATTTATGTTTTAAAAAAGAAAAAGGCACTACATGATTTGCTAAATCAGAAAACTCATTGAAAATCAGTTTTTTGCCTTTTTGTAACAAGTATAGGTATCCTAACATACCCTGCAAGTGACAGGAGCAAATACAGCCAAATAATGACACAATCAAATTGTATTCATTACTGTCCGTACGGACACTTAATTCAATCCATAATTGAATGGAGATCCATATCTTTGAGCACTGCCGTTTTTCTTTATTTTCTGTCAATTTTCAGTTGGAAAAATATACCTTATGAAAGTCCTACAGCCTTATCCTTCACTTTTAAGCTATTGCAAATTTCAAATATTTTCACTATTTCGGGTGGATCACCGAGTGCCTTTATTGAACAAATCATGTACACAAGATTTACCACTAATGTTGATCATATATTCATTTCATTTATTTCCTTAAAATCCATATTTTAGAAGCTAAATGGCAAATAACTGATCAGATCACCCACCTTTTTGGTGATTTTCCAGTTCATTTTAGTTTATTGGAATTAATATACACGTTATGATAATTAAACAGAGAAATGTGAAAATAGATTGGGTTTACATGATTTTGAGTTGTTTTGAAGGATATGAAACTCATGTCCCGTCTTTTGTTGTCTTGTGTTGTTTTGACTTTTCATTCACAAACAAAACTGTACAACCTAGGTTCACATTAATCATCCAACTTCAATATTGCTTCCATATATTGTTCTTTTCCAAGAGTAATCTTAAAGGTGCATTTCGTGATTCCAGCATGTTGTTTTATTCATTGTTCACTAGATATCCTTGAGAAAAGCTTATTCACAAAATTTGAGCCGACCCGATCTAGCGGTTTCATGGTCCGAGCAATTGCGTGTTTCTCACGGTTCCCATAGCCCACTGTACTGTAATTTCTGTCCGTTTACGGACAGAAAATACGAAATTGCAAATTGCTTACAGATACGACTGAATTTGCACGTAAGATTAGGTACACATGGATTACTTAGGGTAACGGTTCAGATGATATAACTCAACTTTTTTATGTAAGTCGGGGGACGAGGCTGTGGATCACAAAATGCTCCTTTAAGACTTTTACACTATTATATTGTCCAAGTTGTAGCGCCATTTATGGATGGGTTTGGTGGACCATATATGTATGTTTCTCTCCTTTCTGCCAAACCTAAGTACAGGTAATAAATATGAAAAAATATACTTTTAAGTAATCCATTTTAATCCTCTTGCATTATTGCTGCTTACCCCTTTAAAGTACGCTATTGGCTATGCTTGATATTTTGAAGGACAATGCTGTGTTGTGGTATGGGCCGTTAATATAGTGAAGTCACTTTCATTTGCATATCCCTGCTTCCCAGACTGACGTTGTGAGCAGTTTTTGTGTGCAGTTATCACATAATCTGGTACAGTCTGCCTGATCTTCAATATTTCAGTAAGACAAAGGGGAAGGGATGTGAATCCTAAAGTGAAATAAACAGATGATTTCTGATGAGTTGGTTTCAAAAATAGACCTAATGAAACTTCTGTGAGTGTAATTAACACCACAATTATTGGCCAAAACAGTCAGGTTTTTAGGGCTACCCTGTCTACAGAAAGATTAAATAAAACAAAAATTGGGACGCTGCTTGGTGGTCTGTTGTGCACACTGGGTTTTCACCGCAGCCTGGATCCAGGATCCTACTAGTCTAGGTATAAAACCACAAACACCTGTTGTGGTCAGGTGCAGTGGTTGTGCTACTCAGATCGACAGCCTTGATTACATTGCTTTGTGGTTTTAACCTTCCCTGTTAAAACACAAATTTTTGCAGAATGCAGAAAAAGCCTGACAGACTGAACAATTCGCTCTGCCTGAGTTGAATGTATTGACTCGTTAGCGGAAGCATGCAATATAGGCCAGTGAAAATTGAGATCAGCAATCAGATGGCGTACCCCGACGGGGGGGGGGGGCAAGTTGCCCCCTCTGGCCGAAAAAGTGGGTACTATATTCCCAAATATACATTTTCATTCATTTCTTTGGGGAATTCGACCAATTTCAGCCTAAATTTGGCCCAAATTCAAGTCAAAATTCTGGTGATTTTGCCCTTTGAATCGAATGCCTCGTTACGCCACTGCCGTCCAATTAGGTGTTTAAGTGAATTCCGCCATTTTTTAGTTTTAAGGAAAGGGATGATGGCCTTCCACTTCTCCTATATGTGACTTAATTAGATATGATATATCAAACGTATGAACCAATCAAGCAAAGTTGGTTAGAGCGGCTTGAACAAGCTTGCTTAGAGAGGACCTTATTATATCAATTGTCGCTAAAGAATAATTATGAACCCATATATCGAGTGGGTTCAATGGAAAACTGAATTATACTAACCATAAACAATGAATTAAAAACATTTTTGTCTGACCATGTGCTATTTGAATTTCACGCTAATGTATATGGGATATTTATGCATAACTTTTATACACTAGTGCAATTTTTTAAATAGCGCATGGTCGACTTACTGGTTTTAATTTATTGTTATGGTTAATATATTCTGTTTTTCGTGAACCAGTCGATATGTGTCAATCATTATGTTTATAATGAGTATTAAAATTAACGACCCACACAATTTTGTGTCATATCGTGTCATTAAGATAAGATCATCAAACATTTAAGACAAATTTTAAAACCATTATAAAAAGATGCGTCGGTCCCCAGATCGCGAGTGTCGTTTTGTCGTCCCGTTTGTGAATGGGGCCAAGGTCACGAAGATCACTAGGTTCGCCAACATGTCCTTCCACCCCCCCCCTCCTTTCCACCAGCTTACATCATCGTAGCCCCTTACGGAACTCTCAAACTCACATGGCATGCAATAATTAAGGGTTAACATTTTGACCGGCCAAAGGGCCCAAAGTCACGTGAAGTCACCAACAAATTCCACCCACCCCCACCCCCTCCTTTCCACTTAGTTACTTCATTGTAGCCCTTATACGGCATGCAATATTGTTAATGTTTTAACAATTTTGACCACAGACCCAATGACCATGCCTTCGCAATTCTTCAGACGCCACAAAAACACACTTCATTCTATAACCAGTTAACATCCTACGTCACTCGTCTTTTGTTGCCTCGAATCGTTATGGCCCCTATTATTTAAACTCTAACAGATACAATTCCCATGTTAACGCGGCCGACATTTTTCAAGATAACCAGGCCCTAACATTTTACAAAAACATTGCTGATTGCTGTTAACTCTTTCTACACAAGAGGTGGTGCTAGAGGGTCACATTTGGTCATAGTTTTTTCAATCACTTCGAACACACGTAGGCTAAAATGAATGACGTTTTGATGCTTATCCATTTTTCGAAGAAAAAAAGCTTAAAAGTGCTAAAACCAGGGTGCCCCACGAAAAATCCAAATGGCCGCCAATTGGCCAAAAAATCTATTTTTTTGACCATAACTTTGATAAGCTTTTGTTTACTCACCTTCTTTTTGTGGCAATACCCCCTTGGTTTTGGCCTCAAAAGGAATCATCTATTAAATGGCAATTTCTATCCACCAGACTTTTTGTTGTTCTCGATTATGGCATTTAGCCTAAAATTGGACTGTGATGGCGCTTTCCCCCAAAAAGTAACATATCGATGAAAAGTTTTAAATTTTTAATACTGGTGTGCCCCATCAGAATTTGTGATCATCATTTTCTGAAGATTAGAGCTGTGTTAACACTTACCATTTCCCATGGCAATTAATAAATTTCGACAAAAAAAAATATTTTTAAGAAAATAGTTAAGAACAGGGGTCAACAAACTTTCTTACATGTGGGTTTCAATGGAGGGCAATTTTATGACATTAAAAGCCTACAGTTTTAAAACCGCACACACCACACCAGCAAGTCAAATTTTCAGCATGTGCTCATAATAAAACTCTATACTTTTTGAATGTTAAAATCACCATATCAATTGGGATGCGCATTTTATGGGAAATCGCACTTCAGAGTTCCTTGTAAGCAAAAAAGGCATTTTCAAGAAAACGAAAGGCTATGGTGGGATGAAAGTTGCATATCATGGGATGGCCTAAAATACACCCCAAAACATGGGTATTGTCACCAAAATTAGCAAATTGAACAAAAAAAAAAGTGATTTATGGTCATAAATATCAATTTTTGGACAATTTGGCGCCATTTGATTTTTCGATGGGGCACCCGGTTTTCAACTTTTTCTTTTTTTTCTTCAAAAGTGGGATCAGGGTGATTATAGAGTCATCAACTGACCTGTGTTTCTAATTGATCTAACATGGCCCTTCTTATGGCCCACTCTAATACCAATTACAACATTTATAAAAAGTTAAAAATATTTAAACAATCAGCAAACAAAAGGCCTCTTTCATCGGAATTATCACCCGAAAGAGGCTTATATCTCTTGAATGTTTTCAAATCTTGACGTTTATAATATTTCTACATGTAGCGCATATCAATGCAGTTCAAGTAATACATGTTTCACAGAACGCAACATCACAAGGAATAAACCAAGGACTAGCTCACCTCATAAGCAAATAGACAAGGTCATAAATATGAACCAATTTGAGATCGCAGCACCAAAACATTTTTAAATTAAACCTGAACCCCGCCCTTAGTTCCAACAGTTGGTTGTAAAACATGCTTTGTTTTAAATTAGTAAATGAATCCCACAGTATTCGCCACTTGTTTCTGTTGTAGCTATTAACAGAAACCTGAAATCTGTAAAAGGGATCTCAGTGTTTGTTATGTTCTGGCTTCTTTTGCCAAATACATCAACCTTTTCATTGCCTTGAATACCAATGTGGTTTGGAATCCAAGCTAAGTTAACAGATTTTTTTGGCAATTGAGACAAATTGAAGATACTTCCAACAGCAATATAGGGATGGTGACACTCTCTGCCTTTCAAAGCCACAAGACTATATAGAGAATCAGTAAATAAAATTGAATCTCATTAGAAATTTCAGCTAATTCTAAGGCCATCTTAAAGCAATATTAGCACATTTTTTGAAGAGCGCCCCCAATTTTCAAAATTTGATATTTTTGCACAGTTACGTTGGTAATTGTCTAGGAAACTATACCTGCGAACGAGAATGCTAAAAAATGCGTATTTATCACAAAATAAATTATTTTGTAATTAGAATTGGGATCCCAGATTGGACTTAACGGCAGAGCTGGAAATGCTACGTTTATGTCCGTCCATGATGAAATAGTGCCACCTCGAGAAAATAACCTCTAACTTGGCTTGCCTGAACTAATTAAAACTAATGGATGAGCGTAGACACGTACATGGCGCTATTTCTCGGCTGTTTCACATTGGAAGGCCGTTTCCAGCAGCCGTTGTATTATTATCGGGGATCCCCGATAATAATTATTCTAGTACAAAATTCCTTCGTTTGTGACACATAGACATTTTCGAGCTTAACCATTCACATGTATAGTTTACTAGCCAGTTACCAATGCAATCGTGTAAAAATCTCCAAATTTTTGAAAAATTGGGGGCGCTCTTCAAAAAAATGTGCTAATATTGCTTTAAGTGCCTGCAATTCAGCAGTAAAATGAATGCATTAACAGATAACCTAATTTAACGTTGTTATAGAGCATATTGTACAATATTATTCGTTATACAGTTTCTCCTTTAAGACGTTCAAGGAAATTGACTGCTGTTATCCAATCCTCAGATTGGGACTGACTTTGAGATTGGCTCTGTGATTGATCCATCACTGGCAGAGCAGGATGATGTCCATGTTGGTCATCTGATATACTTGGCTGACCATTATCTCCATGGTGATCACTTGTTGAAATTGGAGAATCACTCTCCTGGGATTTTAGTTGGGAATGCGTGTTTTCATGGTTTCTACATGTTTTGAGTGAGCGGAAGGTCAATTTGCAGCTAAAACACTTATGCAACTTGTCGCCCGAGTGAATCTGAAGGTGCTTTCTTAGGTGGTCACGGCGACTGCAACGATAGTCACATTGGTCACATGCAAATGGCTTTTCACCAGAGTGAATCCTTTGGTGTTTTACAAGATCTTTTTGAAGAATGATGAGTAACCACAGAGTTCACACATGAAATGTCTGTCTTTGTTGTTGCTATGTTTATTTAACTCATGCCTGTTCTTGCTTGATGGATCATAGAAGCATTGGTCACAGTACTGGCATTTGAATGGTCGGACATTTGTATGTTTGAATTGGTGAATACTAAATGCATCTTTACGTGAGGTCACATAGTCACATTTGGGACAATTGTACTTCCTGATGACTTTAGCAGCTGATCCACATTCAACAGACGACTTGTACCCTTCATGCCGATGCATGTGCTTTGTCAGATATCTTTGGCAAGCAAATTTAGCACCGCAGCCATTCCAGTGACAAATGTATGATTTCTCTTTGGTGTGAGTAGCCATGTGTAATTGAAGATGCGATATACAGGTACCTCGAAAAGAGCAGATCTGACAAACGTATGGCTTTGGAATGGACAATTCCTCACCTGTGTGATTGCTGATGTGTTTGATAAAATCTTGCACTTTCAGAAAAGCCCTTTTACATTCTTTACACCTGAATCCTTCTGTTGGAGCATCTTTAGTGTCTGACATGGAGAGTATCTTTGAGTCTAATGAATTTCTTAGAGCTTTGTGTACTTGTGCTTCAGTAAATTTTGGGTTTATGGATTCGTCCTTCTTTCTTTCACCATTTCGTTTTGCCTTTTTCTTGTCCTTTTTCACCTTCTTAATTTTTTTCTTCCTACTGACAACAGGAATATTTTTATTGTGGCATTTTTTTGTTTGGGTAACATTTGACTCCTGGCTCTTCACAAAAAAGTCAAATGGAATTTCAATACTGTCGTTATCTGCTACTGAATCAAAGCCCTCAAAATTTTGGTTTATATTTTCTTTGCACAACTGCATCAATTTCTTTGCAGTTTTCAAAGGAGGTTTCACATCAAGGATGTCATCATTTTCCAAAGCCTCTTGATGTTGATCTGCATTTGTGGGTGCTTTTGCCTCGGACTTGCAGCTTGTGGCTATATTACCAGTATGTGAAACACTGGATGAGTCACTGGACTCTTTGCCTTGTGCTAACGAAACACGTTCTGTTGGGAAGGGATTTAAGCATATTCCACAATGGTCTTGGGAGAGTTGTTTAGCTTGAAAAAGTCTCTCCAATTCTTTCCTGACATCCCTCACTCGACGAGCATCACATTGCTCACAGAAGTTGAGAACACCCATTCTGAAGCTGGACTCTTGCATCTGCACTGATCTGTAAATTAAGATTTAAGAAACAAAGTAAGTAGTGTTTTTAACTTTAATAGGGTAACATGTAACAAGTACAAAATCTGAGCTTTCCTTGTTAAGAGTTTGTTATTGTACAATTAAACAAGGTAAACTCATATTAACGCGATATATCCCCGCAGAATGTTGGGATCACTTAGAAGAGACAACTTAAACTACACGAGACCCCCCTTAATTCAGATCCGGAGAGATAGGGTTAACATTTTTACCACAGAAATTCCAGGGTTAACATTTTAGGAATTCGAGGGTTAACATTTTAGGAATTCCAGGGTTAACATTTTTCTTATGGATTTGGATGGACAACCATACGGACATGCGGATGGACTTAACAGATGGGGCCCATTTTATAGTCCCCATTCTGAACTTAGTTTGGTGGGGACAATCAGTATAAACAAACGGTATAACAGTACCATAGGATAACTAAAATTCAGAATTTTATTAAAAAGTTGTGATTTCTATATGAAAGACATGATTAGACATCTAGTAGAGCTTATTATGTGGATTTATAGCATGTGATATGTTAGACATGGCAGTTCTCAAACCCATGCCCATATGGGGGGGGGTCCGCTTTTTGATTTTTTGATTAAAAAGTCCATAATTTTGAAAAATTTTGACAAGAGTCCACTTTTTGGCGATGAAATGTTCAAAAATTCCAAAATTTAGGGGGATTAGGTCCACAAAAAAAGGTCTACTTTTTCAAAGTCTCGCAGCCCCCCAAAATGAAACCTGCGTACGGCCCTGCTCAAACCACAAGTCTCGCCTGCTTTCCCACATACATGTAGCTACATGTATATCAGACAAAAAGCAGCACACCAGAGTGCAACTATATGAGTAAAGGGTTTCCAAAAAAAAGTTGTATAGCATATAAACTCCAATTTCGCAACTATTTCTTAAGCCCTTCAGAATCGGACTGGACTGATTTAATGATCATGCATAATACAATGAATTGAAATGAATTGAAAATTAAAGTAGGCCCTATTTGTGTAAAGGGCAGGAACAGAATTGGCAAATAAGTTAATTTAACAATGATAAGCAAGCCAAACTTGTAGTGTTTGATTTAAAGGTGCAACAAGAGATTGCCACAGGTGTCCCTTATAAAATGAAAGTATTGATTTTTGCCCTGATGTAAAGCTTTCCATCAAAAATATCCCCATATGAAAGGATTAAGCTGAGAAATGTTTCATCGGTACAAAAATTGTGAAATTTCTAATTTCGTATAGGAGCAAATATGAAATTAATGTTTTACATGGAAATACAATCAGCAAATTCAAAATCACCCTTTTTTCTCTCTTTTAAAACATTTCTGAGCCAATACACGGAAAGTCCTGTGATTTGTCTAATCTGTTATGAAATTACTATATATGACACAATATTTAATATTTTTCTATATTTTTAATCTCTTTTTGCACCTTTAAATCTGGATTTATTTTTTTTTTTAATTTCTGTGCCGCTTATCATAAATTATACTTAAGGGGACATCTACCCTCACTTTGTAGGTGTTATTTTGAGAAAGGAAAAGCGTTTAGACGTAGTTGAAATGTTGGAAGTAAAATAGCTTGTTATATATCATTACAAAGCATATGACTGTGTTTTCAAAAATTATATTTATTGTAAATTTTGATACTCATAGCAATGATCCTGGTTCAAAGGTCAAATGTGTTGAATTTAGGTAAAGCAAAATTGCACATTTTGCCCCCAAAACTAGTATAATAGAGGGTCTTTTTTACAGTTGGCTGCTATCCAAGGTAAGTACATGGGTCAAGCTGTGCAACCTAATGCAGAGACATTTTCAATTTTTAGTCCCCTGTGTTGCCCATGGCACCCGCTTTCTTTGAAAAATTCAATTTGTCTTGCTGGATTTGACTTCGAAGGCTTATAAATCAAAAGATAAGACAGAATTCAAAAATCCCTCCATTAATTTGCAGAGCATTATAAACCTACATTGGTGCCAATTTTGGTGGTCTACACCCTTCGAAGTGCCAAAATTTTGGGGGGCAAATTTCCACGTTGCCGAAACTTGCAAAAAAAGATATAGGGCAATTAAGTTCTCTGAAAACACTTATTTTTTTATAAAATGTATGCAGTTTTTGATTTGAAATGTCAAATTTATTATCTACATTAATTATGCTAAATTATAAATACAACATATCAGTAAATAATCAACATAATTAGCCAAAATTAATTTATTTTGGCATTTTCTTAAATATCACTGCTTGAAAAACAATAAGATAAAAAGTAAATATAGCTGCTTGAAAAACAATAAGAAACATAAGAATAGTATTTACTTGCGTGGTACAATGCACTTTGGTCAACTGTAGCATCGGAACGGAATGTCCGATTTTCACCAAATAAAAAGTAAAATAGTCAGAAATTAAGAAAACTCAGAAATTCTTGCTCCACAAATGATTGAGGGTAGATGCCCCCTTTTAAAGAACTGTTCACACAGGGTTCGGCCCTGATCAGTTATTCTATATCCGGTCACGCTTTTTAAGTTGGGCACCCAAAAAAGTGGATTTAGCACAATTTTGGTACTATTTATTACTTGTTTTCTTAATAAAATGTTTTAAGCATAGGAAGAATAAACATTTAGGCTTTATATTAAAGCCTATTTATCCCTCTAAAAATACCACAAAAAATAATACCAAATATACACACTACTTAATTAGTACAGTTAATTAAACCTAATTAGTCAAGGGTGGAAGGGGTGGTTGTTGCGGGGGTGGTTATTGTGGTGTGTGAATTTCCCATCTGTAAGTGTGGTGTTTCAAGTTTAATGTCACTTCAATAGCTTTAATTGAGGTAGAAAACTTATGAATCATGTTGAATACATGAATTTGCATTTAAAAATAAAATACTAATTAATGGTCCATGGCCCGATCCGATCGCTAATAGCCTCGTCCCCAGAAGCCCCATATTTTACCGGAAGTGGTCAACATTTTGGTATCAGAAGAAAGCTACTATTTTTCTCATTTACCCTGTGAAATCTTAGAGCCAAAGGATGTTTGGTTTGGAAGTTACATGTATGAGCAAAAATGTGCCCCATTTTGGTCGACCAATATTAATTTTACACAGTACTCTATGGGGTTTACAAAATCACGTTTTTAGCTCTCGCATCAAAACGGATTGAAATATCGGCACAAAACTTTACTTATACCCTTATACCCTTAAATACCCTTAAATCAGACCATCCTTTAAATAATTTATGTGGGCCTAATTAGTGTGTTCATTTAAAAATCACAATCGTCATGCCTTCAGCACTTCAAAGAAATATTCACTGTATATTTTATCAGTTTTGTGATAATTGTGTATCCTCTATCTAATTAGTAAACAATTAACTTTTTAATGATTTTGAATGATAAATGCAGTTTTGCTCATCAACTGATTCAGTAATTAGGTTTAAACTCAGCATAATTTAGACACATGTAGGCTATGTAGCTCTACATACACGTATAATTAGTTGTCTAATATACAGTGAAGCATTTCAATGTAGATAAAGCAGCATCAGGCAACCTAGAGACACAGAATTTCATACTCAAACTTTTATATTTAAATCTAAAACTCCTTTAAGACCAGGGGGTAGGACATGCCAACCTAACAGCAACAGAACAGCATCAACTTCCGGCGTAACCCGAGTGCTAGTCTTATTCAAAGACTTAACGGTAGGAGGGCGCTCTTACGCATATCGAACGGTCACACACACACTTGACTTAAGGCTAGGCCTGGTCACGAATATTTAAATCTAAATGACCGTTATTGGAAATTACACTATTTTGCAGCGGGGTTAATCCACTAATCCCGATGGATTTTGAAGTCAATAATTTTTTCCTAAATCATCATGATATCACTAAAATGTATTGAAGGAAGGCTTAAAAAGTTGATTTTGCAATGTTACTGCGACCGAGGCTGCCGTAGAAAATACACGTAAGAATTCCCTAAATGACAGTTTGGAAATCCCCAATGCCCAAATCGATCAGATCGTGTCCGACAAAGCTGCCAGCTAAGTACAACTTTATTATACAGGGTGGGTCAGAAATATACAGTGTGAAACAACAAAACAAGTTAGCATTTTTCTCATCATGGTGAACTATGTGCTTTCCTTTTCTAAATGATATGTAGATCAAAATAAATATGGATTCAGAAAGGTATTACTTAGGCCCTTCAAACAAGCAAGGAAGAAAGAGTTCACAATACCTTACGTTAAATATACAGGGTGGTCAAAATTATGCTTATTCTGAATTGTAAAATAGACATAAAAGAGTTTCATACTATTTTTCAGAGTAAATCCTTTCCTGGTCATTGGTAATGGAAGCAAGTTGCCTTCAAAGCAGATATAACCCATATTCTTGTGTACTTTTGATTATACAGGGTGATCAGAAATAAAATTATCCTGTAAGAGCAAAACTTCTGGTGCTCAAGTGTCTTAATGCTATGGAAGTTGAACTAATAAAATATTAGTAAAAACAGTGTAGCGAGAAAGAAGTGTAGGTCTCTTCTAAAACCAGCATTCCTTTGATAAAATCATATAGGGTGATAAAAATGGAAGGCAGTCGTTCTGTATTTCTCACATTTAAAATAGGGTCTTGCATACTCTGTCTGACCTTGGAGACCGAGGGTTGCACGATCCTGAAACTTGGGAGGGTGGGTGCCCCTTGACCGTCAGAAGCCTGAGTTTGTATTGGTTAGTGGATCAAATGTCATCGGGGTCATTCAAGGTCAAATGGGTACACTTTGGTGTATCCAGACGAAACATGGTGGGCGGGGTCAATTGTTGATGCCGAAAATTTAAAAGGTCACAACAAGATCATCGGGGGGTCATTCAAGCCAACCGGTGATCACGAAATCCAGGTGATTGCGAATCCCGGGGACCATCTAGTAGGGCCAAATCCAAAACCGGTCAACCAAGTACCTTAAAATTAAACTTGCTAAGAGGATTAAAATTCCATCATGGTTTGAGAGCATACACTTTGAGGCAAATAATTCAATTTTTTTTCCAACATGCCTTCTCAAATATTCCAAAATGGCGGAAAAAGATCAAAATGGCGTCTTCTGAGTGCGACGGACGGAATTGTTAAAAATAGGTACAATTATTTATGATGAAGGATGATTTGAATTTTTACTTTTGTATGTTAGTGGTTGCATGACTAGTCATCCATAAACTTTTAACAAAAGTGTAAAATGTGTTTCTAAATTAAGAAAAAAACTTCAAAAACAGTGTGTCAATTCCGTCCGTCGCGTTTTTCGGAAGAATCAATTATTTTTCAAAAAGTATAATTATCACATTACATTTTATTTACTAAAAACTATCAGTTTTTAGTGTGATATTTAACCCTTGCATCAAAAATTGGAAAAAATTAATTATATACAGAAGGTACTATAACATGGTGCCATTTTTGCGACGGAAGGAAAAAATGCGACGGACGGATTTTCAAGATGAAATGTGTCACAAAAAGCTCAAAATTTTTAGCCAGAACATTTTTAATATTTTATTTATTATAAATGATGTAATAAAAGGTGATTACGATGGAAAAATATAAATTGTACAACATTTAAACATTTTGAAAAAAATTACGTCCGTCACACTTTGTCTATTGCAAAATAGTGCAAAAAACGGATGTTTAAAAATAGAGGTGGGCTATAGAGGGTCATATTTGGGTCATAGTTTTAGATCACTTCGAACACAGGCTAGAATGATGACTTTAATGATGCTTATCCCATTTTCGATGAAAAAAAATTTAAAAAGTGTGAAAACCAGGGTGCCCCAACAAAAAATCCAAAATGGCCGCCAAATTGGCCAAAAATCATATTTTTGACCATAACTTGCTAAGCTTTTGTTTAATCACCTTCATTTTTGTGGCAATACCCATGTTTGGCATGCAAGGAATCATTCTATGCAACTTCTATCTCACCACGACTTTTCGTTTTAGCTTAAAATTGGACTGCGAGGGCACTTTCCCAAAAAGTACATATCATATCAAAAGTTTTAAATTTTAACCGGTGGGCCATCATCAGAATTGTTGATTCATCATTTTTTGAAGATTAGAGCTGTGTAACACTTGCCATTTTCCCGTGGCATCAATTTAAAATTTGATGAAACAGTCTCATTGGAATACACAGGGGTCAACAAATTTTCTTACATGTGGGTTTCAATGGAGGGCATTTTTATGACAATAAAAAGCTTATAGTTGTAAAACCGCAAGCACCACGCAAGTCAAAATTTCAGCAAGTGTTCATAATGAAACTCAACTTTTTGAATGTTAATATCAACATTATCAATCGGATGCGCATTTATGGGAAAGCGCCCTCGGAGCTCAATTTTAAGCAAAAACAATTTTCAGGAAAACGAAAGTCTATCGTGAGATGAAAGTTGCATAGGGGCAATTCCACGGCAATGTCCCCTTGAGCCTAAAATTGAAATTCATTTTAATGCAACAATTTACATTACATATGGAAGAAAGATACCTTATCTGTATAAATCTGCATTCTAATATTGAATTTTCAGTGTTTTTCTTATTTTTTATGGTTTTTGGAAAAAATGTATTTACGAACAACAGATTTTTGCAATTTTTACAAAAATTGGTGCTGTCAAATATTTCAGTCCTGTATCTATGAATATTGACCACTGAAATGTATTCATTTCTTAACCTAATACCAAGATAGGGAACTTTTTATAACTTACACTTTTAAATCAAATGCAGTTATCTAGAGGGCGCTCTTTGAGTTTCAAATTTTACTTCTGATTTTCTACGAATGTATGTAACGTGTCCATGACGTTTTATACTATTTTTTCCTGTAACTACACTGCAGGCACTTTGATTATAATCATATTAGTATAACAATGTAAGTACAGATATGAGATAATAACAGGACGTGACACATTTAAACACCCGAAATGGGTATTAGGGGGGTTTGTGTTATGGTAATGGTTAAAAACTATGTTTTTGATGTCAGATAATCTGTTATGAAGATTTTCATGACATTGGAAAATTAGAATATCTTTAAAAATGACCATTTTAGGTCAAAATTGGGCATGAGGGCGCTTTACATCATTTTTCGCAACTTTTTTTAAATACGCTACCTTCCAAAGGGTAACAACTGGCAAGATAACATAAGTTTTACCTGCTCAAGAAGTTTCACCCTTCTATCATCTTTAGTTTGTGAGTAGGCCTAAAGTTTATTTCTTGGAAATACTCCCATTGAATTTGTACAGGGCAAATGCATGACCCTGTGCTTTTCCATGGGCAAATTTAATGCAATATTTCAATGAATGTTACAGGCAAACTAATAAAGATATGATGCTCAAATTAGTGAGCATTGTCACATATTTGGTTATTTATATGTATACGTTTAAAATTCAATTATGTAACGTCTATGACATTTACACAAATGTAACATCCATGACATACATTTGGAAGATTGTCTATATTATAAGAAGGTGCTTTCCTTTATTTAATCAAAGGTAAATAAAGGGTTCCATAGTCTAAAATATACAGGAATAATGAACTGGAGATTGCACTTACATGAGAGTTTTGGTTAAAATGAGTCCAAAATAACTGCTTGTCCATTTTGTAACGTCAATGACGCCGCTTGAAGACTCTTTTCTTGTAATGAACTAGAGTTTTCGAGATGTTATGTTATTATTTTTAAACACTTAGGATGTTAACTATCAGTACCAGAAATAAAATAAATTCTTAGCTTTCAAGTATGTTGGAATACATTTTGAAATAGCGAGGGTGAGGTCATAAATGGTAACATCCATGACATGGAATTGCCCCTAGCATGATTCCTAAACCCCAAACATGGGTATAATTGCCACCAAAATTAATTGAGTAAAAAATAACCGAGTTATGGTGATCAAATCAAATTTTTTGACAAATTTTTTTTTATTTTTTTGTTAGCGGCCATTTTGGATTTTCGCTGGGGCACCCGGTTTGCACTTTTTTTCATTTTTATCTCAAAAGTGTGATGAGGGTGATTAAAGTCATCAAATGAGCCTGTGTCGAAGTGATCTGAAACCTTGACCTTCTATAGCCCACCTCTATTAAAAAATAAGATAAAAAGGTGTATGTTTAATTTTTTTATTTTAATTAGTTTTTACATGGCATAATCAACTTGTTAACAAAAATATGATGGATTACAAAATCAGAAGTCCAGCACGACAGCATGAAAAAGTGTTCGTCTGTCATGATTCTCAGTCGCACTGGTTTCTAATCGCTTTTGATGATATTTCAAGTTATCAGAATAATTTTCTCAAAATATTCTCTCACTTTTTACAGGTAAGAGATCTAACTCAACATGTATACTGATAATGGATCAAGTTCCCTAAATTTTTGACATATGACATCAAGTGTTCAGAAGTTTTGAGTAAAACCCGGCCACTTTTTGTCATTCCCGTCCATCGCAATCATAAACTGTTGCCATAGCAAAATACTTGAACTTGACCACTTGATTTTTTTCATATAAGTATACAAGTTACTGGTTATTCATATTCTTTAGGTAAGTTATTATGCCTAGGTTCATGTACCGTAGGGGAATAGATACAAACAAAAATAAGTCAAATTCCGTCCGTCGCAGAAAACGGAGGTTTTGGAGTTGGCCCAGTGGTCAAATAATTGTAATAAAAATGTTTTCAGATAAATCCTGAGGCATTGTCTTTTTTAAAGACATTCTTGTTTTCCCTAAATTTTAAGGTGCATTTCGTGATTCTAACCGCTTCTGGTCACATTTTTTAAGTTGGGCACCCAAAAAACAGGGGATTTTCACAATTTGAACTATTTGTTACTTGTTCTACTTTATAATTTAAACTGTTTTCAAGATTGCAAATATTAAAGCCTATTTATCCCTCTAAAATAGCACAAAATAATTCACATATACACACTACTTAATTATAATTAGTACAGTTAATTAAACCTAATTAGTCAAGGGTGGAAGGGGTGGTTGTTGCGGGGGTGGTTGTTGCGGTGTATGCATTTCCCATCTTTAAGTGTGATGTTTCAAGTTTAATGTCACTTCAATCACTATATTTGATGTAGGAAACTGATGAATCATTTTGATTACATGAGTTTGCATTTAAAAAAAAAATAAAATACTAATTCAATTTATGTAGGCCTAATTAGTGTGTTAATTATAAAATCATGGTTGTCATGCCGTGTGCACTTTACAATATATATTGACCACAGTTGATCAATTTTGTGATAATTGTGTATCCTCTATTCTAAATTAGTAAATTTTAATGATTTTGAATTGTGTATACATACTTTTGCTCATCAATTGGATTCAGTAATCTTTGTAACACAATCCATCGCGCTGCTCACAGCACAGCGTACCTTCCGTGTGTTATGTCAAACGATGGAGATCAAGACTCGGCTAAGAAACCAATGATTGGGCTACATTTTCCCCACCACTGCCGCGCGGGTCCACGCCTGAATTTTTGAACTGAATTTTTGTTAGCAACACTGGAGAACTGCTATTTCAGAGCAACAACACATTTGATCATTCGACTTGGGAGTTTGCGTGCACAAAATTGGTTACATATGTCACAATTCCAGTGCCGGTTTACTTAGATACAAAGGATGAGAGGAATACAAGAAGAAGATCCCACAGGTTGGTGCAAGTATTGCGGCAATTGTATAAATATACAAGATTTTTTCTGATAGGTCCTCTTTCGCCACTTAAAACCGAGTCTGACTGATATTTATATCAGGCAGACTGGAAGCCGAGTCTAAACTTAGACCAGTAATTTTCAATTTATCGCAATACTCAACAGGTTATAATTTAAGAACACACTGCACATGCTGCAAGGTGCATCTACTGTGCACATGCATGCGGTTCAGTGAAGTGTAAAATTGTGCATGCGATGATGCGTGTCATATCAGTTACAATATGATCATGGGCCTGACCCCATGCCATGGCCCATCATGCATGAATTCATGATATGGCATGGCATGGGCTAGTTCCAGTAACTGAAACCAGAGGGTCGGCATTATCTTGAATACTGTACGTTATCATTGAACAGCCCTCTGGTTCCAGTTAGTAAACATTGCGTGGGAATGCACAGATAAGAAGGCAAGAATTTCCACACCGATTTAGAAAACCAAAACCAAGTTACCGCCAACTTTTCATGTGAAGAAGAATCTCACATACCTTCTCTTCCATATGCTGCAGTTTTGGACTTGAAAAAAAAAAAAAATTAACGATTTTGGACGAATTTTGGGAACAAGGCAGAATCACATTTTTTGTCTAAGTCCCCAACCATGAGCAGTAGGTTAAAGGTCACAACCTGGTCATACCAGGGTCATACACGTGACAAACTTATACAAGTATGTATGGGTATTGTTTGGAGTGTTTGAACGCGGCTTCCAACGTGTTCGCTGCGGTGTCGGGCCAGGACATTGCGAACACACGGTAGTATCACGGGCCAGTCGTTTTATATGAAGATAAATCAAGCTTTTTGGAGCTATTTTGGAGCAGAGAAGTAGTAACATATCTTTTCTGAATGGACGAAAGGAGGGTAGATTTTTCTTAAACTAAGAGACTATTTGGGCGACTCACAATTTAATTAAACAGTTGTGTTTGCATCATGTCATAATATCCATTGCCAGGTAGCTAGATCTATCCCACGGGCGTATTGATTTCGAAAAGGAAATCTAGATGTCCACTGGAGATGAGATGAAATTAACTTTATCAAAAGCATTTTTTAATAGGCTAGGTTTACTGTTAGTTGAAGGAATAGTACAACTTCAGAATGCATCTTTACATGTAATTTAGCAATTACCATTTTTAGAATCCCTCCCTCCCCGGGGGCCCGGGGGGGGGGGGGGGGGGGGGGGCACTGACATTGGAAAGAGGTACGGGTATGTGTCGTAGCCTTAAGCCCCCCCCCCCTTTTTGCATCCCTCAAGTAGTTCCTAAGACCCCCAAGTTGAAGCATAATTCAGTTCATAAGGTCCCCTTTTCCTAAAATTTTGGCCTCAGACGCCGAATTTTAGCCAAATTTCAGCTCCCATGCCTGCAAATTTCTCAAAATTTCAGTTCCCAAGCCCCTACTTTCGGAGACAAAATCCGTTCACAAGCCCCCAAGTTCGGAAATCGGGGGGAAGTTCTCAATGTTAAGGTTCCGGAGCTAATTTAAGGGCTAAAAACTGAGATCTCCGGAACTAGGTTTTCAAATAATTATTAAAAAATGCGATTCCCTAAATTTCCAGCTACTTTTGGGGTTTTTTTTGAAAAAAAGTTTGGTGAATATAGCTCTTGGACTAAAAATAGGGTTTGAACTGAAATGTCCTCAAATGATGGTCTTATAGGCTGCACATAACCATACTTCTCCCAATGTGACCCCCCCCCCCCCCACCCCCGGAGAATACCTAGTGCTTCCGGAGAAGTGATCCAAAGTTGTCCCCTCAGAAAAATTCCTTGGCACCCCTTCTGTTCCTTACACCCACGTACCCACCCCCATGTTGTAAAAGGTCTTGTTATGCCACTGTTGTTTATACAGATCCAGGCACTGGTTATTTTATTAGTAAAAATTGTTGCGCATTCACAAATACCTTTCACGATATGGCGATGCCCATTATTTTTTTTGTAACGGCTGGTAAAACGATAATCGAACGCCAACACTTTCAATCACTCCAAACAAGACCAAAATGGAGCACGTTTCTTTTCGAGTTCAATCATCATCATGGTCTCCATCAGTCGCAAGCGCCTATGGATAAAGCCAGGCAATTGCTATTGAGATCCGTACCGTTGCCCATGCCATGAATCCCCCCCCCCCGGGGGGGTACTCAGAGGAAAGGAGTCGGTACATATTGCCGCCTATATGGGTCGCATTTTCGACGCCTTACTATACAATGGGTCCATTTTTGCCTTCCCACCAGGCTATAATAAAGAGTGGGTCACTTTTTGAGGTCATTGCTACTATATAATGGGTCAATTTTTTCGATTTTTGGTCGCATTTTACATGAAAAGGGTCAATTTTTTCACAATTTTCGCTAAAATCACAATGAAAATGGTTGATTTTCTGATTTTTGGAAAACGTACTTGTAAATGGGGCCGATTTTTGCTGGAAGATACTATGAACATGGTGCGAAATTTCAAGAGCAACTATATAAATGGGTCGAACTTTCGGGATCAACTAATAAATTGTTCAGTATTTTTTGACAATTTGGTTCACTATAAACATGGGTCGATTTTTTTACTGCACTGCACACCCTACAATTTGGGTCGAGTCCCCCCCCCGGGAATCCCCCTCTCCACGCTGAAGACATATCCAAAGGAATGTCGAATAATTATCAGTTTGGTGCCAGCAGCGTCGCTTGAGTTGCCGAACTGGTGCGGAGTAGAGCAGTCATCGCCTCACGGGACCCATCTCAGGGGTATCACACTAGGTTTTGAAAATAGTGCGTCTACTTTGACGCATATTTGTTTCCCTGAGGTTGAAAAAGTTCGTCTACTTCCAATAACATGCGTGTCAAGTTGTTTAACATGGTGTTAAGAATCTTTGGTTTTTTTTACACTACTACTGCAAATTACATCCATAAAATCCTATTCCAAACCTAACTAGGCATATTGGGAAAGTAATTACTCTGAGACACCTTTAAACTCCAAAGAACTTTGGAGTACCATGAATACCCTTTGGGGACGGTTAGGTGAATTTAAAAAAGACGTAACTACTGTCAAATTTGAACCTATATTTATTTTCACAAGATTTTGCTACAATGTATTTAATACTAACAGAATAATTATTGAGTGAAAAGATCCAATATTGTGACGCATGTGCCAGAGCACACCTGATTTTTGTAGTAGTTTTAAGTGGCCTTTTTTTGCGTCCTATTTGGACGCAAAATTTTAACTCTACTAGACCAAAGTGCGTCTACCTTTGGAAAATTGCGTCATAGAACGCAAAAACGCACACTAATGTGAACCCTGCTCAACTCCGGATTTATCCTCAGGTGTTGTTCTCCCCAAGCCTTCCTCAATCAGGTGATTCCTACAAGGCAGAATCTATAAAGTCTGGAACACACTGCCCGTTGAACCTGGGGTTTCTTAATGCTGGTAGTTTCCGCAGCATATAGGTTATTTAATGCCCTAATCACGAGCCTAACCAATAAGGGAATAAAAGGAAAGTGTACAGCATTGGTTCCATTTGCCAACCAACCGGGTATGGCGAACACCTGTCCACCAACCACCTACCATTTTGTGATATGTCAAGCAGGTCAATGTATTGTTGGTAAAATCAGGGACTCAGGAACATTCCAGGGCACAGGTGCCTTTGCCCTCCTGATGTTAATCCACTAAACCTAGGCAACTGAATGCTGAGAAAAATAAGAACTAGAAAAGGAGGAAAATAGCTTTGGGAGGTAGAAGTCGCTCAAAATCCTCACTCTGAATAGACACAAATCCGCCCAGCCACCAATACGAGTTCATATACCCGTGGGATAGATCTAGCTACCTGACAAGCCGTGGTCCCGGGTTTCTCACTTTTGGTGTGGGTAGGGACGTGCCCGTGACGACACCCTTGGGATAATGCCCCTTGGGAATCTTCCATGAGGTCACGGATCACTGCCAAGGGTTAAAGGTCATATAAGGTCCAGTTGCCCCCCACTACTTGCCTGGAAAATTTGCAAAATCCATGCTAAAATCAGCCTTTTTTAGCCCACTCCTGACCGGAAAAATTTGGCTTTTGACCCCCCCTGAAGGAAAATTTCCCCAGACTTGGACATTTGCCCCCTCAGAGCGGGTAGCCCCGTTACGCCTAAGTTAGAGCCCCCAGTGTAGTGTTGTTATTTGGACAATACAGTTTTTTGGTAAGTGTACAGCATATGAAAAAGGGAGGTACAATTTGTTGGGTCGACTTTTTGTGGCACGACTTTTGTGGTTAACGGACTTTTGTGTTTGCGTTTTCCGAGCCGAGTTAACTTTTATGACCGAGTTAACAATGGCATGAGTTTCATACCTCTGGCTTTTTTTTGAGGACGCAGGGGGTGTATCCTAAAGTAAATAATGCATACGCACGCGCTCGTCTGGCTGTTTTAGAGGACCGCAGGGGTGTTTCTAAGTAATACGTCATAAGCACGGTAAAGAACGAGGGTTAACGTTTCTGGAAAATTTAAATAAAAAAATGCAGCGAAACATGAATTAAACGTTTTTTTTAAAAACGTTGAATAACGTTTTACAAAACGAAAGCAATTTGACACCAATTGAACGTTTCCAAAACGTTTTGTGTTTGGTGGGATATTCCACCCACTTTTTTTGGAATCCGTTGTGTAGATCATCCCTCCAACGTTCACACATAAGATTTGCCATCAAATCCGGAGCGCGTATTCGTCACTCCTAAAAACAAGCCAGACTCGGCGTGGAATTGCGTATTTACTTTAGAACACGCCTGCGTCCTCTAAAACAGCCAGACGCGCGTGTGCGAATGCGTATTTACTTCAGAACACGCCTGCGTCCTCTAAAACAGCCAGACGCGCGCATGCGAATGCGCATTTACTTTAGCACACCCGAGTCCTCTAAAACAGCCAGACCCGTGTGCTATATGTAATTTACTTTTATAACACCCCAGCGTCCTCTAAACCAGCCAGACGCGTGCGTGCGTATGTGCATCTTTACTTTAGAACACCAAGGTACAGTACATGAAAACCAATGCCATGGTTACTCGGTCCTAAAAATTTAACTCGGCTCGGAAAAACTCAACAAAAAAAGTCCGTACCACAAAAGCCGTGCCACAAAAAGTCGTTACACAAAATGGTCCCCATCCCGTATGAAAAAAGGCATGCACTTCGCAAAGTTTCGACTGTTCTGGTTATATGCATTTCCACTTTTACCAGCGGTAACCAAAAACATGGGTCAGTAATGATTGAGTAAGTGGTTTAAAAGATAAATGTGTTTTTTTTTTTTTTTGTCTTTTTCACCGAGCCTCGAGTGCACTGCTGTGCATTTATTGTCGACATTATGATAATGTTGACCTCTGCTGGTTTGAAACCAGAACTACATGAACTAGCCCATGGGCATGCATGGTTTTGGGCGCGTTGATTTGGGTTGGTACATTTACTCTATTACGACCCCACTTTGCCTGACACGACTCAGACTTCAGCAAGCCTTTACGTAATAAAGCACAGTATCACATGCGCCGCTTGCTAAATTCTTAGTCGTGTCAGGTAAAGTGGGGTCATTCAAATTTTACCAACCCCGTTGAGTTTGGTCGACCTATATTCCTAGTTGTAGGTGGATTATGAGCCCGGTGGACTCTAAAAACTCATACACTGGTTACTTACCTGTTGAGGTTGTCACAAGAACCTCGGAAATTGCGAAAATGGATATTTTAACTGTCTTTCGTCTATCTCCCGATAGAAACCTCCGTCGGGCTGTTGCAAGACAGACTGTCTGTATGGGGCACACTAACAATACTGCTCCCATTGAAGTACACGTTAAAATGACCCCACGTGGAACAAAAATTGCCGGGAAAATTGGATGTTTGAAACGATTCAATTCTATTCAAATAAGATGGAATTTTGTAAAAACTTGGTCATTTGATATGATAAAAGGAAATTTGGAGATACGGCACGTGAACAGCTACCACTTTTTCAACACTACGCGTAATTTGCTATTCCAGAAAAAATTCCCCCCCCCATAGAGGGCAAAAATTTTTGTTCGCAAATATCTGGAATTCCTGGCGTGGTATCCCTTCCCTAATTAATCTGGAATTCCTGACGCTACCTTCCGTAAAATACCAGGAATTCCAGACAATATAACTTCCGCAATTCTAATCCACCTACACTAGGACTATAGGTCGACCAAATCAACGGGGTGGTACTTTATCTGACCCACTTTTCCTTACAACACGACCTCAGATTCAGCAGCCTTTACGGAATAAAAGCACAGTATCACATGCGCGCTGCTCAATTCTGGTCCGGTCTCTAAAGTGGGGTTACAAATTGTACCAACCCCGTTTGAGTTTGGTCGACCTAATTCCCTAGTTTTGTGGTTGGAATTATGACCCGGGGACCTCTAAAAACGCATAACACTGGTTACTTCCCTGTTGAGGTTGTCACACAAGAGACCTCGGAAATTGCGAAAAAGGGAATATTTTAGAATGTCTTTCGTCTAGCTTCCCGATAGAAACCTCCGTCGGGCTGTTGCAGGAGACAGGACTGGTCTGTAGGGCGGCACACTACCAAATAATGCTCACATTGAAGTCACGTTAAAATGACCCCACGTGGAACAAAAATTGCCGGGAGGAAATGGAGGTTGAAAACGTTAATTCTATATCAAATAAAGATGGAAATTTGTAAAAATCTTGGTCATTGAGATGATACAGGATATAGATTTTGAGATACGGGAACGTGAAACAGAGCTACAACTTTTTCAAACCCGACGCGTAATGGGCTATCCAGAAAAAAAATCCCCCCCCCATATGAGGGCCAAAAATGTTTGTTACACAATATATGGAATTCCGGGCTATCCTTCCATGAATATCATGGACATTCCAGACGCACCTTCCATAAATTACCAGGAATTCCCGACACTAAACTTCCGACAAATTCCAGGATTCCTAGATTACTAATGTAAGAAAACAAGGCGGGTTTCTCAAACCACAGTGTCGCCTGGTTTGCGCGATCACTTGCATTTATGATGAAGTTTGGCAAATGATGATTAGAAAGAGAACAAATGGAACTGGAGAGAAGTGTTACAAAGGTCACATGGGGGTCACAAAGGTCACATGGGTCACAAGTGTCACATGAGGTCACCACCCCACCCTTCCCCCGACGCACCCTTCCCCCGATGCCCCCTCCCTCTCCCTGACACCCCACCCCTCCCCTTCGCATCCCACCATGACCCTACACCGGCACGATTTGTGAATGGGCCAAAAGGTTGACATGAGGTCACAAGGTCAAGGAGGGTCATTTCAAGGTTACTGTGGTCACCAAGGTCATCTGAAGTCACCAAGGTCAACAAGTAACTAAGGTCCAGTCACACAAGGTCACAAGAGGTCACCAAGGTCACACGAGGTCACCAAGGTTCACACAAGGTCACCAAGGTCAACCATGAGGCACGTAGGTCACATGGGATCACCAAGGGTCATCTGGGATCACAAAGGTCAAATGAGGTCACATGGGATCACAAAGGTCAAATGGAGGCACAAGTCACAAGAAGTCACCAAGGTTTCAACAACAAAGTCAAAAAGTTCACACAAGAGGTCAAATGAAGCCACCCTGCCTCCTCCCACCAACACCCAACCGTCCCCTACATATGATTCACAAAAACAAGATGTATGGTGATAGTAGTTTGCATGCAGCAAAGGAATTTCGCATATCTGATGTACCATTTTAGCGATTCAGCAATTACGCATATTTAATTAGCTCATTTGCTACCTAAGCCGCATGATATCAGGAAAACTTTCAAATGGCAAAGTGGCACCATAATGGGTTTTTATATGCAGTGAAGGAATTTTGCATATCTGATGTACCCGTTTCAAAAATATAGCGATTACACTGATTTGCATATTAATCAAGCTCATTGCATATGGTAATTGTCCAAAATGCCCAAAATTTCCTAATCAGGTCAAGACTCTTTAACCCACTTCCTTCAACCAAGTTATATCATTGTCACCCTTACGGAAATCCAGAGAACTTGCACAACAATCCTTGCGGGGAAAGGTTCTCATTTTGACCGACCAATTATAGCTAATTATATATTCATGAATATGCCAAATATGCAGCCAAAAGCTATCACTATATATTCTGGCACATCCACATCACCCTTACCAAGCTGTAAAGTAAAATGGGATAGCATTAGCCAGCAGAGCATTTTCAAAAAGGGTAAACCGAAATGTCTGAAAAAAATGCAAATAATGCTAATATCATGAATATGCAAATAATGCAAGCACAAAAGCTACAATAATATTGCGGCACTCACGCTATCATCCTATCAAGTAAATCGGGGATAGCGTTTAGCCTGCAGAGCATTTTCAAAAAGGTTATACGAGTCATACGGGACGAACGGACGGACATACGGACACACAAAATGGGGACTAGGTAGTGCCTCCATGAAAGTTCGTTAAGGCGACACAAAAACATGGAATTACCAAAGGATTATGGTTAGGGGTATCGAGGGCGTTGAAAATATTTATTTTTTTCCGGAATTTTTCTCTGAAAAGGAATTGTAAAAACACGGGAATTCCGTAACCCTCTATACCTAAAATGGCTGGGAATCCCCACCCCTTATTAGATAGTTAAATCTGGAGATTCAGTTTCAAAAGTGACAAAAAGTTGGGATTCCGGCGGACCTCTATAGAGGAGGGGCATTTTTTTTCTGGAATAGCCCATTAGGACCTTGCTCAAGCCGTGGTGATGAGCTCCATTAAATAACTTTCTGCGCATTCGCGTGGGCCAAACTCCGGGAACATAACTGTCTTCAGTTCGTCATACTCAGTTCTCAGGTTGGTGGTATCGCGTTAACTTCAGGGCAAGTCAGTGCCCTCCTTTGCAAGCTAGCAAAGAGCTGAAATGAAGCCTGTGCACCTGACCATTAGTTATACCTTTCACAAGCCTCAAAACTCCCATGAGGTCAGCTGTCCATACTTAGCAGGTTACATATCTCCATAGGTTTCTGGATCCCAAAGTAATTACAAAGTCTTCTTTGCCTCTCAGCGTTTCTCGTGCCGTCAACGGGCCAGGGGGCAATCGGTACTTGTGTTTGCCAGATCAGGGCCTTCACGTGCCTGGGCTTGTATCTTATGAGGATCTGTCGTCTCTCTGTTTGAAGCCCGGGCAGTGGTTTCAATATACCGTACCTGTAATGTGGGACGTTGATCTGAATCCCACGTTGTAAAGGAGCCCAGGGTCCCACTTCCTGGGTTTGTCATCCCAATTATCTTTGGGTTTTGCTCCTGCAAGCAGTCCTTGGTTACCATCGGTTGCTTCTGCAAAACTAATTCCGGGGTTATATTTGGGCTTGCTCCTTAAGAAACCAATATCCTGGGTTACCTTCAGTTGCTCCTGCAAACCAACTATGGCCGGGGTTATCATTCCATTCTCCTGCCAACCAATGCTCCTGGGGTATCTTCGGTTACTCCTGCAACCAATATCCTAGGTTATCTTTGGTTGCTCCCCAACCAGTACTTGGGATATCTCCGGTTGCTCCCGCAAACAAACAGCTGTTCCTGGGCATTATATTTGGTTGATCTTTTTTTTTCCGCACCAATGTCGGGTTTATCTCCGGTTCGTATCTTCTGGCATCCCACTCTGACACCACCTTGTGGTGCAGGTGCCCCCCCCCCCCCCATTACTATTTGTCAGGATAGTTGGAATGGCCAATGGAGAAACGGCGTTCACAATGGTAGATTAGTCCTGGAGATGTGGTCTGTAGGGCAGGTAAGTAGGTTGAGACGAACCACCCTTGCAGGATAATATGAAAATAAGATCCCGGGTTTTATAGCGCTTCCTTAATGTAGTTGTCAGATTTATGTGTTTCGTGTTCTCTACTTGATATGAGAGCCTGGCACGTGAACTATACACCCCATCAAGTGTACACGTGGGAAACAAACTTGTGGTTTTGATGGTCGACGCAATAACGCATGCTGCAACAAACCCTATTCAAACAATATTTTGGGGGGGAGTTTTGTTTTTTTTGGGAACCACTAAAACGGCGGTTTTCTGTTATGATCTTGGAATGAAATGGATTTGAGGGCTCAAATTTCAGGACAACAACAAGAAAAATACGGCATGTCATCTGAGATCAAAATCGATATACTTCCGGGTAATCAGGGGGGTCCCAAAATCGATCGGAACATGGACCTTAGTGCTCAATTAAATTTATTCCTAGTTACTATCAAAGTCTGTAATAATAATAATAAATAAGAGCATAGATTATATAGCCCTTATACGCATTGGCCTCTAATGCGCCTTTCACAATTTGTCGCTGATCACTGTGGCCCACCATACCATAAACCATTTGGGGCATCATTCAAGATCAACGCTTTCCCTTATCAGCAAACACTACATCGAGATAACCATCGCAGCCGGGACCAGCTTCCCAAATATCGCATGGGTAAATCGTTACAACCAAGCGGTTAATTTCCTGTCCAGGAAATTACAAGACAGCTGAATCCACAGGGCTCGAACGCACGCCCTATACGCATTGATGAGCATATACACTGGAGTCGAGCGCTTACCTGATTGAGTCTTCATTGTACAAGGGGATACAATTCCAGGAAAGAGGGGGAATCACCAGGCCAGCAACGGGCCGTGCAACAAGATTTTGTTATACCCAGTAGTGAATATTTAGGGGTTAAGAGTTTTATAAACATAATGGCATCGAAGAGTAAGAAATAGCAAACAGTTGGTGAAATAAAGCATCGGATTCAAATTACAAACTCTAGAAGTGATTTTATTATGCCCAATCTTCACAACCCTCCTCCTCTTCACAATGACTTCTACATAACAGTAATCAACACAAAAAAAAAAACTAGAATTCGCGGTAGGAGTGGCTCTTCATTTTTTTCAGGTAGGGATGTGCGGGCCCGATTTCTGAACTTGGGTGCTTGGTAACTTAATTTGTGTCCCAAAGGTGGGTCTTAGGAACTAATATTTTGTGAATTTGCCGGTATTGGGAGCCAATTTGGCTAAAATTGAGCTTTTGAGGCAAAAGTTTACCAAAGGAGACCTTATGAACTGACATTGTACTTCAACCGGGGTCTCGGGACACATATAAAGATATTGTAATTTTACAATATTACACATACGGGCATTCTGCTAACAAGGATAGGCTATATTATACCCTACCGATAATTAAAACTCTTGAAATGTGTGTATTCGGTGAGGTTTAAATAGCTTGGGAAATATGTAGGGAAAAAAGCACGATGACCACACCACCTAGCAGACTGATGCCTATATTTAACCACTTTTAAATAAATCATACTTTTAACCTTGTTACGGTAGGCCTATTAGTTGGTAGAATGAATACTGCGTATATACTGTAAAATTTAACACCAGTATCAATATAAATGAGGACAAAGCAAGTAATATTTTACTTACTTTTATAGTGTTACATTCTTAACCACTCAAATGATAGGTATTTTTTAAAAAAAGTAAAAAAAACCGGGGGGGGGGGGCCTGTACCCTACATCCAGAAAATGCATTCCATTGAATAATTCGGCAAAAACTCTGGCACAGGCAATATATATTGCTCTAAGACACACTATTAGTGGAAAGACCAAAAAAAAATATGATCGTAGAAATATTAGGGAGTGCCAATTTGACTGAAGTAGCATATGCCAGCTTTCTTTCTCCACAGTGATGCACTATGCAGTTTAAACCATGGCTTTTATGAGTTAAAGGCACTATCAGTGATCCACCCGAAGGAGTCAAAATATTTAAAATTTGTAGGAATTGCTTAAAAGTGAAAGATTAAGTCTACGGTATGTTTCTCATAAATTATCTTTTCCAACTGAAAAATTGACAGAAAATGAAGAAAAAGCAGGGTTCAAAGATACGAATCTCCATTCAATTACGTGTTGTAGTAAGTGTCCGTGCGCGTACGGACGGTAATGACTAAAATATCAAATTTTGGCCTTATTATTACGTTGCTTTCGGTCTTATAACTTGCAGGGTGTGTTAGGACACCTGAACTTGTCACAGACACGGAAATACCAGATTGTTGATGATTTTTTTTTCGATTTTCTGATTTAGCAAATCACTGATAGTGCCTTTAAAATAGACCAAAGTAATATATATAACAATAAATTAATGGGTGCTGGATACTTTTTAGAATTTTTGTAGTGCCCTTTTCCGGACCATGTATTTCCCCATTCGTTTGTACATGGAAATGAATTATCAATCAATCAATCTTTATTTGTTCATCATAGAATACAGCAAAAACAATATGATAAATAATTATGTAAATAATGCAGTATGTGAAAAATTAATCGTACAATATTACAAGTAAAGATGATTTAAATAATACATTATGAATCAACCTGGATCAAATTACATAATTTTATTATCATTATTATTATTTCAGGTTTAAAAAAACAGGAAATCGTTGAAGTGTGAGTGGCGTTAAATATTAAGAAGTACATAAATTTCTTTTTAAAATAAGTTAACTCTTATTAAAAACAATTAAATGACTATTATTAAACCAAAATATACACACGTAAAGTATTCAAATCTCACATTCATTTACACACACAAACAGACACATACAACCCAAATACCCAACACACCTACGCGCACGCCCACGTACTCATGCAAAGTCCGATTTTCCTTACTGGGCATCTAATTCCTATAAATTATGTACCACGCGATATAAGCTTAAGAGTTACTCGTTTCTATTGGGTATCAAATTGAGTACCAATATTCGCAATATGAAGTCACTTACGTCATAAGTGAAGAAAGTATGAAAATAGGGTGGGAAATTGATATTTCGCAATTTTACTGACTCAAAACAACAAACTGTTTTTGTGAAATTCAAAGGCCCATATCTCAAAATGACCAAAATATCAGTTATAGCTTTGTAATTCTCAGCTCTCAATTTCCAATCTACACGTACATGGTCAGCCAGATACTTAACAAATAAGCTAATGTCATGTTTAAGATATCAAATTGGGCTAATTTGTCCTCATTCCAAACAGTTTCTTGGTTTTAAAACGAACTTTTGTCACAGCCAAAAGAAAATTATTTATTTATTTTTCTAGTATTAGGTATGCACGTAGGCCTTTAAAAACATGCAATTAGGATGGGGGGGCCCCATGCAAAAAACAACCTGCACGGAAGCCTTGAGTGCGTAAGCGCCCCAGATAGTGGAGATGAAAGGATTTAAATGTAATTCACCATAATCCCACAACACAGTAAGAGATAAGGTATAAGATGCGTGTACAATCGTTATGTCACCCCACTGTTACCACAATGTTATTGGGATAACTTGACATGTATTATGGATATTAGTGTTACTCGATTCTGTTAACAGTGGCAACATTAGGTGGCAATCTCTGCGAGACTTAGATCATGCTGGTCGATTTTTCACCATTATCCCAGAACGCAGTAGATGAGGTATTAAGATGCATCATGTACAGAAATGAAGTTACAAGCTTTTTAAAAAACATACCAGCTATTATTTGGACAAATGTGACATTAAATGTATTAGGGATATTGGATTGATGAGTCTCGCAAACGAGCTTATGACTGTAAGGTGGCGTGATTTTTCCATTTAGCTTCGGGGGTCGTAACGGCGCCAACCCAAGCAAGATGTCTTCTTCAAAATACATCATACGTATTCTTCATTACAAATATCCAGCTATTTCCCTTATATTATATACAGCCTTACAGGTTTATATATAATATTTTCCACAGTAGAAGAAGTCAAAACCTTAAAAAGATGCCTAGATTGCTCAGCACATTTCATAATTAAAAACTTACACCCTGCACTCAAGTAGGAAGCCGAAACAGGAATATCTAGCCACTGAAAGCGGTAGAAACCATCTCGGAAAATAGGGGAACACCGGAGCTCAAACAATACTTACGCAGTTTTATTTCCTTCTTCAAAAAAAACTTTCTCTGCCTTACAAAGATCTCTCGAAAATCCACTTAAGGAATTCCAATGTTTGAAAATTTTTTGGTCAGATTTCCGAGATATTGCGTATTGATTCAAATTATCTACCCCCCATTCTCCTCTACATCCAGTTTTCTTATCATCCCTACAAATTCCTGGCAATTTCTGTGGTCGAACCTAAACAAATAAGTAATAAAATGATACCATATATAAGACAATCGCACGACGACGAAAGGGGCATGAGGTGTATGTGGGAGAATGAGGTGGAGCGCCGTGACAGCGTGTCGATTCCGAGTGTTCAGACCGCAAGGGAGCATGAAAGAGGGCCCCCCCCTTACTAACATGGCAAGCATATAGCAAGCATCAGCAAGCCTTCAGCATGCTTGCACACCAAGCTTGCAGTAGCATGCTTGCGCAAGCAATTTAAAGCTTTGCTGCAAGCTAGTATGTGAAAACATTACGCGCATGCGCAAGCTGGCAAGATTTTGCTCAGGGTGTTTGCAGGATTGCGCGCAGGTGCTTGCAGGATTGCGCGCAGGGTGCTTGCGGGATTGCGCGCAGGGTGCTTGCGGTTACTCAGGGTTGCGCAGTCTCGTGCAGGCTCGTATTTGGAACATTCCGCATGCGCACATGCTTGCACCACTTGCAAGCGTGCGCACGCTTGCACCACTTGCAAGCGTGCGCACGCTTGCAAGTGGTGCCTGCATGCGCACGCTTGCAAATGGTGCAAGCGTGCAGACAACTTTGCTGCCAGCTAGTACAATGTTTTGAGTATTACGAGCATGCGCAGGCTTTCAGTACAACATGCAAGTTGCTTGCAGCAAGCATGCAGGGGTGCATGCAATGTAGTGTGCGCAGTTGCTTGCGGTACAGGGCGTCTGGAAACCTTCCCTATGGAACCAATTACCCGGGTGGGTACCGAAAGTTTGGTCTGGGTAGGCCACGTCCTCCGAGAGTCTGAAATTAGGACCCATATCCTATAAAACAATTTTTTGCCAAAAAGGGGACCCATAGCTATAACCAGAGATGCAAATTTTTGACCAATTTAACACAAATTTGGCCAATTTTTTTCCTCAAAATTTGGCATTTTAGCAAATTTTAATATTTTGGCTTCAGATTAAGAAATGGACTAATTTTCCAAACTTTTTTAGAAATATTGGCTTCCGAATAAGAAATTTGACTAATTTCCAACAATTGGAGAATAGTTTTTGAAAAAACGACCCATTGCTGCTTGAAAATGATACCGCTGTCCTGTTGTGGGTCCCGTCCCTTGTATGGGTCATTTGTGTGGATTACCCCCCCCTGGGCCATTACCAAAAGGAAATTTTTGCAATCGAATTCATACCGTTTGAATTGTGAAGGGTTTTATACAACCAAATGAGTCTACAAATAATTTTAGTATTTGGGTGGTAATTTAGGTGAAACGCATTGTTTTCCAAAACAGACATCAATTGGTCTTTTTAAGTCGGGTGAGAGTGTCGCTCCCCTCTCTCCGAAAAGTCATTTGATCGACTCTCTCCCGATGCGTTCTTCATAAGTGTTGTATAGAGATCATTTGTAGGGCTCTTGAAAGATCATTTTTTATGACGTACTTGCATGTGCAGGGTAAATATTTCTTAAATTCTCCCTCCAGATGAATATGTCCTTACTTTAAATTACAGCTTTTAGGATAGCACTACTTTGACATTGAGCCTTGCACTACATCATAACACTAAAAATTGATAATGATTGTAACACCTACACTAACATGTATGTCGCACAACAACTCAATCCTGTATTGATGGTGTCCAAATACTGGTACACCTTTTCCCACAGAGTTTGAACAGTGTCACAGTATGGTTTGCAAGGTCCATGAATGAAATTGTTTGTCAGCACATAATAGGGTTTAATTAATTATTTTAATGTCACTCATAGCCCTAATTGTGTACTTTTTGTAATTGCACATGCACATTAGCATGTGCACATAGCCATAAAAGTGTCTATACTTCTTAGTTTTTTAACAAAATATTCTGCCGCCGACTTCATTATTACCGGGGGAACCCTCATAATTAACTTTAACACTCTGAAACGGCAATTATCAGCATTGTGATCTTTTAATTGTCTGATTTTTGCTGGTAGACTACCGTTGACGGTGAGCCGTATTTCCAATCAGGAGATCACCGAAAATAATTACACTGCGATAACAGCCGGTGAGTATGGCAAACCCTGAGTTTCTACCTCCAGAAACCCAAGCTGTTTTTATGCTTGCCAGTGGGCCGCTTTCCTTTCCCCTCAGGAGATTGTCAAAGTAATCGCTGCTAATTGCTTGCTTTGACGTGTTCCCCTTGAGAGACCATTTGCATTTATTAAACTGGGCCAGTCAGCATTTTTTTGGTAATTTTTTGCTAGAGGGTACCGACCCATCGGCAATTAGCAGAACGCATGCTTGTTACTGCCGCCGGTTGGATGTCTAGAGCTCCAATTCTGTGATATTTACTGTCAAGGCAGTAATATTGTCTGATGGAGGTTGCATGACGTGTTACGGGTTACATTAACTCCTTTAACGACACGGCCGAATTTTAATTTTCTACATGCTATTGGTGAAAGATAGCGCGTTTAACCCGAACCCCGTCTGAGAGTCATTGAAAGCAATCAAGGGGCGCATGACTCTAGGACGTCAAGAACTATTTATTTTACGCAGCAATGATTTCGATTGCATCTCGGCTGCTTTTCTGTCAAACAACCCATTGCTTCCGATTGCCCTTCGGCCGCTTTCCCCTCATGATATCACTCGCCAAAACCAAATGTTTTCCATTGCCTTTGAGACGTCCCCGCATCATAACCGACGAGTCCGGTTGACATCTTGTATCCGGCCCATGCACACCTTCCCAATGTCCTGCAGGGTTTCTGTAGAGCGTACATTCCCGTCATTGCTTTTGATTAACTTTGACCGCTTTTCCTGCGAGAGACCATTCCTGCCTATTGCATGTGAGACTAAGGTCTTTTTCCTGGCATTTTCCCAGCGGCCCAAAGGCAATGGAAAGCAATGATTGATTTTCACTGCACCTCCTCGACGTCAGGAGCACTTGCGTGCCTTTCTATATTGAACCCTCAGCCTTTTTTGGAGGGAGTTAGACCGTGTTAGGGTTAAGTCTGACAATGACAAAAAATCTTATTTTCGGCAAGTCCTAAAAGATATGGGCTGAGCGCACTCATCGGCAAAAAAGTCATGCCGAGTATTGCTGGCTAGGGCTTACCCACCTGCTGGCAAGTCCCAGCTGGATAATTGTCCAGGGCCCGAGTTTATTTTGCTCTCTCTTTTTCCTGTTGCATCGTGTGTGCTGCAGTGACGATATCGCGCCGTTTTGGTCAATACACGCAGTCCATGATTGTATTTTAAAATTAGTTGGTTGTTGTAACTTTGTTCTACAGTACATACATGCTGAGGCGTGAATGGATTGCGTACGTTTGTGACTTTGGACACGACTTAGTGAAAATATAGTATAAAAAAACCCGAAATCAGGTTGCGGATACGGCCAGCTGTGGCATTTTTTTCCCCCTCAAAAGGCCCCCCCCCCACTTTTTTTAAAAAATAAATAAAAGGATGAATATAATCAATACCACATCCCTCACATACAGTTTTATTTTTCCCTGAGGCTGCCAAATTCATAGGGTGGTGGCAAAATACGAATAATTCCTTTACGCTCTGTATCCCACAAATCCAATCCAATCATATAATTCCGGCGTTTGTAAAACACGATATCGCCTATCGCTTAATTTCTCCCTAACCCTCCTCCGATGGCGCGAATTTCTACACTGGCGCGAAAACAGGACGCCCTAGGTAAATAATCCTCCCGATATACGCAGATCACTGTGTAATGCTGAATATTGGATCCTGCACAGACTTACAAATATGTGGTCGGGACGCGTGTTTAGTTTCTTATACGAAGTGATTTAGTAGGCCCTAATTCTACTAAAATCAACACAAGACAAAAGATAGGCGGAGAGTTCAGACTCATTTAATGTAAGACCTGAAAATCTAGGCTTAGTGTAGCTAGTACTGGACTGATCTCCCGCTGAATCTGATCACTCAGCCCTGCACTCACACCTCAGTCATCTCACAATTTCACCCTGAACAATATGATATACTTTAGGTCCCTAACTAACATGCTGGAATGTTTTGTTTGGCTACCTGGTGACGTCTTGACCCCCTACCTCAAGCCCAGTACATGATGCAAACGGTATGTTTGCTATCAGGACGACCGGCCTCTTATGAAAACTTTGACAGCTTTCCTAAACTACTCACTTCCTCCTCTCGAAACTGCCTCCGCCCGCCATTTACCCACGGTGATAGGCTCATAGCCTCACAACGCCCATTCATCCTGACATTCATACAACTTTTTCTGAGTTAAAGCTGAGACAAGCTAAGAATGAGTTTGACTCATTTGCAGTCGTTTGCAATCGTCCGAGTGTAGGAATGATTTTTGCCATGCAGACTCGGACCGAGACTAGTGATTGAGAATTTCTTCCACGGAAATGAAAGTTATGAGAATTCGTTGTTTGATCAATAGTCACGATAGGTTTTGCTCTGTGTAAGTTCAAAAGTTCAACCTGAATTTTTCGGACAACTAACCAAAATTTTGTATTTCAAATGGATTGTTTTGGTAATTGGTGGTTCCACAAGGTTCACTCAAATATGCTGTAATAAAACAATCAACACATGGCAGGGAGAATTAACGGTGCAACGATAGAGTTCAAGTCATCCTATTTTCTGTAATTTATGATTTCTATATATTAGACCCTTAATAGATTCCCTACCTTTTATTTTGTTACAGACATAGCTTCAAATGAAAACAAGTGATTTGTTATATGCGTATATTTCAATAGACAACATAGGCTTGAATTTTTGTATTTGCTCCTATAACGAAATTAGAATTGCACAATTTTTTGTCACCACAGAAACGGTGCTCAGTTCAATCCTTACAGATGGGGATATTTTTGATATAAAGCTTACATACAACCAAGTGCCAAAATAGAATTTTCCACGAGTTTTGGGACACCTGTTATTTGAAATCTCTCGTTGCAACCTTAATGCGAAAGGGGATTCCGTGGTTACAACTCGCGTATAATTACTCCTCCCAGCCAACTCATTCCCCCGTTGGGGCCCGTGGGTAAAATACACGGTTTCGGTGGGCACGTCTGAGTGCCCCACATGGGCAAAATCGCGCTGTTCACATTGGCCCCATGTGTGGCCTACTTGGGTTTTGTCCCCTGGGGCCTCGTTTGGCCCCATGTGGGTTTGCCCAGTTGGTTGCAGGTGGGTATTCCATGGCTACTTTTGTGTGCCCACTCATAGGTTAATCACTTTTGGGGTGTTATGGGCGCACCCCGAGTTGTACCCATATAGGTTCAATGTGGGCCCATAGGGATTTCATGGGCCCAAGATGGGCAAATTCAATTGATTTATTGACCCTCTTTGCATGTGGAACTTAAGTGGCACCATTGGGTTGAAAACCACAATGTATGTTTTGTGGTTGTTTCATCATCAGCTATACATCTCCAAAAAGATGGGAATAATAGCTAAAGTGCAATGAAGCAAGAAATTGCGTGACGTACGTTTAATTTTATGAAAGATTTATTTTTAATATGATATGTATGTTCTATGGTGTTTTCAAATGTTACAGTCGGTACAACAACCATCCTTTCTCTAAAAGGTGGTCATCAAAATGGTCATGGTAGTGAAAACAATGAAAAGTAAATAGATACCGTTATTGTAGGGCTTGTTTCTGAGAGAATTGATTTTTAAAAATACTGAAAAAACACATTTGATCAAATTTGGCATTTACAGCAGAAAAAAAAATACAGTCATCGAGACCACGCCCACCTTGGTGAGCCATGTGAAGCCACCTGTAGCCCATGCCCACCATCCACCCACATGGGGCCCATATAAAAAACCCTTGAAAACCCCTGTCCTAGATCCCCCACAGACCCTTGAATAACCCCAACGTGGACCCCTTTTGGGTTTGCCCACTGTGTAACCCGGCCAAATAACCCACTTATGCCCACATGGATCCACCCTGGGTGCCCATTGAAGCCCTATCCCCACATTGAAGCCCACCTTGCCCAAGTTCAACCCTGTGGGCCCCAGAAGGGCATGTTGGCTGGTCAGGAGATCCCCAAAATTGGATTGCTGAATAAGTGGCAGATGGATTTAAAATGTGCAGTTGTGTTGTACTGTATTTTGCTATTCAAAAACGCACACCATCTTGTACTGGCGTTTTGCTATCCGTAAAATGTACATTCTCAACCACTACTCCAGCTGTCCAACCTTGCCATATTATGTTCTTTGCATCAAAAAGGTTTTTGTTTTTTTTTTCAATTTTTCTCACCGAGTGGTAGCTAGGAGCTAGTCCTTTCTTTGTGGATTTTACCCCCTTTGGCTTGCAAAATTATGTAATGTGGTTACCGGGTACCTTGACCTGATATTGTGTCGAAGAATGAGGCCGGAGTCCCAAGTTTTTTGGGGACTCCGCCCAAAACCTCCGGTTTCTAGTCCCAATAAATTTCAACACTAAATAGGTGGGAATCGATTGTGCAGTAATGTTTAACTGTCAACCTCGAAGGGAGTACATGTTAAACTAAAATTTGAATGGGCAGGCGTTAGGTGTTATATCGCGTCCATTTTTTAAAAGTTTCTGACTTGGCACGTACTTACACTGCATGCACTAGCTCATGCAGTGCTAGCTGCCAGAAAATAATTGCCATACTAGTGTAGTATACAAGCCAAATCACGTGACAATGTCATAATGCAAGAGAGGCTATCAGTATCATCATGAGCATGATGATGGCTTCAATTATGTAACTGCAAGTGTAACCCATAGAAAATCACACAAATGTCCAATCATTTTAAAAAAATGCCTATAGGATACAGCCCCCAGTCAGTGCACTCAGTCCCTACTTTTCTTTATCTAGTATATATCACCTACTACGATAAAGAATTTTGTATTATTGTGCCACCACCCCTATGAATTTGGCAGCCAAACAACAGTCGCAACGCCACACGGAATAAACAGAATCAGTGTTGCACATGCCATCATATGAAGATGTGGTGGCAGAATACTGAATTCATAACCCCCTGAACTAGGGTTAATACAGTACGATTACGATAGCGTTGGGGGGGGGTAAATTCCAATGCCATGGCAAAAAATCTATGCTGTGGTGTTACTTACCGTGCCTGACTGAGTCTGAGTCTGAAACTTGACCTCGATCACTCGAGACCCTACCATGGAATATGTGCTGTAGTAACCCTGGTCAGTTACTGCCCTAACATTTAAAATCCTTCATGTCTTTTGTCTTGGTTGTCAATGGTTTGTACATGTTACATACTAGCTGTAACAACTTTTCAGCTCACTTCAGTCTTTTTCAGTGCCAATTTTCTGCAATCAATCACTGCAAAATCATCACCCGTCATTCAAAGTAAGCAAGACTGTCTCTGATTGGCTGTAACTCCTACAAAACGCTAGCAGCAGTCTCTTACACAGATGTATAAGGACCCCTACATCATTCGACAGCTGATTGAAAATACCCAGCTGGAAAGGAGACTTGATATCGGCAGCCCGTAGTTTAATCACAGTAGTCGAATCTTGTATGAAATAGGGACTACGTGAATGTTTACAGCTCTGCTTTTTTTGTGCCTGAATTTCCATCGAATTTGCTTGTGGAATGTGATCATTGTTCATCTATTCTTAGTCCGTAACAGCTTGTAAGTTGTACCTCACATGACCAGTCTAAGTTGTAGTCACTTCATTTTCAAGCTTTATTTTTCTCCTCAGGCTCATGCAGCCGCATGTAAAGATATAAAAAACCCGCAGTGGACCTAGGCCAACTTGCTTAAGTTTTCTAATAATATGAAGCATTTACTATTTAGCACCTAGGCCAATGTTACAAAGTATGTTAAGAAAACTTGAAAGTTTTACAAGAACTAATTAAGAATGTATCTTTGATATAAGAAGCATTTATCATCTTTCTGAATTCTACTTTCAAGGTAACCAACACGGCACATGCATGGCTTTCAAATCTACAAGTCCAAACTTAGCAAGCTTGTCATGTTTTGTGAATCTTGCAGAAGCACGCATACATTTATACTGCTTCAAAAATTGCTGCTTGCAAAATGGGTGGTTGCTTGCGATGTGCACGCTTGCAACACCATGTGCCTGCAAATGTGCGCGCAATGCTTTCAAACTTGTTGTAAATTCTTGCCAATGTTTCACATGCTTGCGAATGTGCCCTCCTTCTTGCAAAGCTGCAAGCATGTTATTGCCTGGTGGCGAGGCTTGGGGCAATCATTCTCAAGTATGCATGGGCTTGCTGGCAAACCGCGCCCAGCTTGCTGCAAGCTTCTGCAAGCTTGTGCAAGCACATTTTGATGTCTGCATTTTCTTAAGGGCCACTTGCACTCGGGTCTATAACCTGTCCGAGCCGAGTTTTCCCAGATATCTAATGCTAAGCACCAGAAGATCTGATGCGCGGTGGCAGCGCGTGAGGCATCAGCATCACATCACACCACCAACGGATTATGCATCGAATGTATGTGATAATGAGGAGCGCCGTGACAGCGTGACGACAGTGTTGCCAAACCGAAAGGGTGCATGAAAGAGGGCCCCAACTGCGCTCGGGTTCTAACCTGTTCCGACCCCCGAGTTTTCCCATATATCGAATCATAAGCACCAAGAGATCTGATGCGCGGTGGCAGCGCGTGGGGCAGCATCATTAACACACACAAACACACACACAAACCGTTTTTTGTGTTGAACCCAGTCCCGTGTTCTCGTGAACAGATTTTTACCCCAGTTTGTGATAACCCAGTCCCTGTTCTCGTGAACGGATTTTACAACCCAGGGGTCAAGCAATAGTTTTGCAGGACCCGGCTCCAAGGAGCGAACCATGAAACTGAACCGACGAAAGCAATATGAGAGGCTCCCCCCCCTCATAAATTAATGTGCGGCTTTGAAAATGGGGGTGGGCTTAAAGAATAAGGTGGGTTTTAACCCGAGTGGTTAATATATTG
>JAMKCH010000638.1:0-43250 GCA_023653785.1 Ophioderma brevispina
CTGCAGACCTGCACACTGAGGTGGGACTTTTGAACAGGCTGCCATTGCTCACTGTTCAGGCAAATTTACTAGAGCATTAGGATTACCATGCAATTGGTGCCCGATAGAGAGTTGGATCCATGCAATTTCTGAGGACGTAGACCAGGTTGGCAATTTCCTCAAGGAAAGTCTGTCAGGAGGTGGGTTTTAACTTAGTGTCCGCCTGACTGTCAAGGTTCGTTTTACCGAAAACAGCCCACAGGCCAGGACCCGTAAAAGGCTCGGTGATGGAATGACCAAGTATTTCTTTCCCGGTCCCCTCTTGTGCAATCTGGTGATGAAGGGTATTGAAGGGTATGGTTACGGATCGTCCACGGTTCGTAGCCTTGTTCCGGAGAGTGGGATTTGCCAGTGGTCTTGCAATTCTTGGTGTTCGGAACCGTTTAAACCCAACCTAAAGCTAGTTTTCTTGAACCTCCTAGTGGCTGTGGCTTGTGGCTTGTGGCCTGTGGCGTGGCTGTGGCCATAGGGGTTCGGATATACATGCCTTGTCTACGGAAGAGGTCCGTCACCGCTTGAGACCAAGGAGGTTTTATTATTACCACATGCAGGCTTTTTGCCCAAGAATCAGACTCTTTCTTTTTTAAATGTTTCTGCCAACGTCTCACCATAGTTCCAGACCGGGATTGCAGACAGATCAAGAGAAGGCCTGAGCAAGGGACACATTGAGGCCACCAGAGTTCCTCCAGTCTACTGAATGGAACACAAAAACACATGATTGGTTGACTGGCTTCTTGGTTAGGGCATATGATTGTTCGAGCTCACGCTTCCGCCTGGGCATTCTATAAAGTGCCTCCATCCCCAGGGTATTTGGACAATGTCGGTTGGAGACTTGGAGTTCTACTTCCACATTCCAACAAGTCCATTTGGATGCCATTGAGTTAGTCAAAGCGGAGAGTGTTTGTCGCCGTCCAATCCTCTTGGTGATTCGCACCTAGCATTTGAACCAAGAAGCATTAGGAGGGATATGGGTGGGCTGTGCCAGGGGTTGTGGGCTTGGGGCGACCTTCTCGACCTTCTTTCCTCCACCGGTTAAGGCCATATGCAGTGGGAATTTCTGTGCAAAAAGTAAGGCTGTGGAAGGAAGCTAGACTAGAGTTTCCCCTCTCTGGCGGGAGTGAGAGGGAGATACACTTGAGTATGATACTTACCTTCCACGCCCTTATGGCGCTGACACCGCAATTTTGTTATTCGTCACCTGCAAGAAGAGAAGGTCGTTGGAAGGTTTTTTTTTGTTTGTTTTTTGTTTGTTTTTTTGTTTTGTTTTAGGAAACCAGTTTGCAAAGGGCGAATCCACAGTGCCGCTTAATGTGGTCCGTGATATTTGTGCGTGACCATTGTCCCGACTATTTCGGGAGCTGGGCTCATTAGCAGTGGTTTAATGGGTTTTAAAAGTACCCAAAATGAAATTTTTATGCAAAAAAAGGTCTGTTCACTAGACCACACTATTTAAAGAACACAGGGACTCACTATGATGTATATAAAATATTATGCGCCAAGGGCATATTAAAAAACCCTTCCAAGAATTTTTTGATTAATTATTACTTTGTTTATGTCACTAGGTGTAGGTGTATGCATTATGAAATCGAATCACAGTAACTCTAGGGACCCGTGTTGCTAATTTAACGCACAAAAAAAAATGACGTGATGGATTTGAGTTTTTTTTTGCTACATCAAGCGCAACTAGGAAGTTAGACAAATAAAAAATATAAAGCAAATATACGCCGGGAACAAATGGGCCACTAGGAGCCCCCCCCCCCCCCATGCAGTTAGGTCTTATAAGTACCGGGGTGTATGAATGTTCTCAGTCATCCAGGTGTTGGAATATGAAGTAAGTATAAATTAAATCTGTCAAAAACGGACTTACTTTTATGCAAATTTTCGTGGGAATGATTGACTAATTTCCGTTGATATTTTAAACCGAATCTCTTGCTTTTGATGGACAATTACTAAAAGTCTTTTTCTTTTTTTCTTCTCATTTTAACTGAGGCCGTGGTTATGCAGTTGCCAAATTTTGCGGCCCTTGTAGTTAGGATATGTTTACTTTCCTAAAGAGTCGGCAAATTCCATTTGATTAATTCTCACAGGGCTATTTTAGTAGTTTAATAGAAGTAAAAAATTCCAAAGTTAAAGATTTTTAGGTTCTCCAGGAAATATTAGTATAAATGGAAATTAATCAAGCATTATTTTTTATTTCACTTTGCCTTCCGCTTAAGTGCAAGCTATGCTTTGAAAATCTAGGTCTATTTAGGTTTCTGCACAGTTAGGACAAACCGACGGTCGTTTGCTTTAGTTTACTTTAGTTACTGGATGTAGGTTGGCGCTATTCCCCATTTAGTGATTTTGATGACGTTGCAGCGTCACATCGGTGGAGTGTTTTACCTTCACCTGGTCTAGAAGACCTAAAGAGATCGAAGGAAGCTTGTGAACCCCATTATATACTTCATTATTATATTCATAAATTGAGTTGTTTAATTAGTCAAAAACGTCTCTCACGTGATTTGAAATAGTTTCACTAATTTTGATGAAGGATGTTGTTAGGTACTATTGAAGTCCGTGAATCGTACTTTCACTCGTAAATAGTACCTTCAAGTCGTAAATAGTACCTTCAAGTCGTAAATAGTACTTCCAAGGTCGTAAATAGTACCTTCAAGTCGTAAATAGTACTTCCAAACTGTAAATAGTAACCGCAAAGCATGCGTAAATAGTTACAGCAAGCCATGGTAAATAGTACCCGCACAGCATGCGTAAAAAGTACCTCCAAGCCCGTAAAATAGTACCTCCAAGCCGTAAAAAGTACCTCCGAGCGGCTTAAAAAAAAGTAGTGAGAGTATTGTTATGATATTGCGCAGCGCATAACGCAGCGAATAAATACTACTTGAGGTTCTGATGCCTCGCTGTTGTCAAAGGCGACCTTCGCACTGAGTATTGGAAGACCAAAATTTATGAAAAATTTATTTAAATACAGAAGTATAAAAACACCAGCCTTAGAGGTTCTGGTTAAAACTAGGATCCCTCGGTGATTCAGGTTTTGGCCTATACGGGCCGACTTCCAATGCCCCCTCAGAAAATGTAGGCCACTGGAGGTCGCCTCGGGCTCATCGTTTATATTAAAAAATGTTGTCTCAAAGCTGACGCTGCGTGCGTTTGTAAATTGCGCCTAAAAATTGAACAAAAAGTTATGCGGAACTTTTATTTTTTTTATTTTTTTTTCAAAAAAAAAGTAATGAACTCAGAATTTTGTTGAAATGAAATGTGTGAAAAGGCACGATTCACGCAATCTGCGACTTTCGGCGGTGAACTGACTATTGTACGTTGACGTGAGTGCATAGACGATACTTACGGGGCACCAGCGTGCGAAGGTGAAAAAAATCACCACCAAATAAATGGCAATATACTTCCGGTAAAGTGTGCAGGCTCGCAACGGGTGGAAACGGCACTAAAGTGACTGTTTAGCGTCCATATCGCAAAACAAAATTGATGACCCCAGCATTAAATTAACATATTTTAAATTTTCTCGATGTGCAAAACCATTGATTAGATGATTCTTGCAAAAATCTTGCCGCTTCAGTTTAAAATCGCGCATTCAACACAAGGTATATTTACGTGTATTTCCATGCGGCACTTTATTTACTGGGGTGCGGGTCATGGTCAATTGCAAAGTCGCCGTGACACCGTATAAAATGTGCTCGGAAAGTAACGAGGATACAGTTATTCTCAAAGTTAAAGTTGAATCTGCAATATAAACAAATGGATCTCCCACAAAAAATGATAAGAACAATTTGCAATTGAAATCTGTTTGGGGAAATCCATGTGTGGATCTGAGGGCAGGAAATCGCTGATGTTGATACTGCCATGACGGCAGAATTCGATACCATGGGCATGGTGGATGTACAAGCATGGGTGAAAGTTGACGATCAGGGGTGCATGCACATTGAATTTTATTGCCGAGAACAAAGAGTTGAAAATTAAAAAAAAAAAAAAAAAAAAATACCGCATACCGCATTACTTTTCAAGCCACTCATAAAGCTTGAGACAAACTATTTTTTTTTTTGGCCTAATAATAACGGGGAGTATATTGCGCCATTCCAACCAATATGATCATTGCGCATTACAAACATAAAGAACATCCGAAACATAATCTTGCAGACGCAACTAAAAATATTTGCGTTTTCAAGGTGTTGAAGACTGCAACTGATGGCGATGATCTAATAATGGCAGGTATTGGTTCCAAAAGAGATGGCCCATGCACTCCGAAGATTCTGACACCCAATTCTTTTATTGCACCTAGGGACAACAAGCCGCGTGGCATCCAGAGACGAGCGGGCCTTCCCTTGTGGTTGCATAGGGTGTAAACACCTCTGTTAAGTATGTGGCGAAAGATCATTTAGTGGATTTGTATATATGTATACAGAAGAAGTTTAAACCTGAATGACGAGTTATCAATGGGCAACCAGTGCGAAGATGTTAATAGACTATGGGGGGCGTGGACCAAATAACCAACGGTATAACAAAATTCTGTTGTCCCCATCGATGGGGCTAAGGGACAACCCAGTGTAATTCATAATAAATTATGACAATCACATTAACTTGTCTGTTCCCGCACATAAACAACTGGCACTTTTCTTTAAAATAAATAAAAATGTCACCTCAATCTTTTTCCCATATCAGAGCCAGGTATGTATAGACTATTCAGCAAACCATGAGCTAAAGATAGTACAATTGGGGCCTGCGTATGATGGGCCATTGTTATAGCCGGGTGTAACCACCTCCACGATTCGGGTTAAGCAACAAATACCCGTCTCTCTCAGAATAACTACCAGTGGGACATTATATATAGGTCGTTGACACCAAGTTTTCTTCTGAAAACGCGGAAAATTGAATACAAATGAACAGATGAAGTTAAGCAATAAGTACGGATTTGGTTTGGTTTTTTTTTTTTTTTGCCGGTCGTTTGACAAAAGGTTGTTAGGCAAAGCTTGCCAGCAACATTCTCTCATGATGTGTTGTCATCTTTATTCTTTCGAATAAATGATGAAAAACATGGCCAAAGTTAATTGGAACACGCACATATAGAAGCTCAATGTTTATTTATTTGTGAATGAGGTTATGTATTTTGTCCTGAAAAAGTACGGAGAGCGGTAACAGCTGAAATTATTCAGCGTCGCACAATATACAATGGTCATGCACTCCCAGATGAAAGAGAATCTGAAGTGTTTTTCTACACCGCATACCAGGCCGGTGATTGGATATATTAACTCCATTGTTTTGCTGAAGTCTATGTGTATACACTAGTCACTGATATTGGGGAAATGAAATTGAAAGCTGCATTTTATTCTTTTTCAAGCAAATGTGCCAGTTTTATTGTGCGGGAACAGACGATTATAGGATTTTAATAATTGATTATGAATTTACATTGGTTTTCCCCTAGCCCCCGATGGAGACAACAAAACACGAATAGAAGGAATGCCCCATAGCCTATTAAAAACAGCGGGTGAAATAAATGACGGCGTGACACCTGAAAAACTGTGCGGACAGCCCGATTTGGAGGCGTTGTAGCCGAGCAACATCCTGTTTTTACAGATGGAGAGGAGTGCATTCCCATATTCTATTTAGAAAGGAAAGTGCCCGTACAGCATCAGCAGCAGCCTCGCGGTCAATAAATATTCTAATTCTAGCAAGTCACAGCAAAAAAATTAATGATTGCACAAAGATGTTATATGATCAGACAGTCACTTGTGAATCAAAGTAATTGCCTAGGTTGATTCGGTATTAAAGGTGATGAAGGAGTGATTTCAACAGAGTAACACATAATTGGATTTGTTACAATCGGTCATATTCTGTGGGGATGCTGTGATAACAAATTTTATTGCAATAATACAATCGATTCATCAACGTTGACGTGTGGCTGTGTGGATGTGTAGCTTGGTTGTGCTTAAAGGTCCATGCCCGATCGCTAATAGCTCGTCCCAGAAGCCCCACATTTACCGAAGTGATCAACATTTCGGATCAGAAGATACACTTTTGCTCATTTACTCTGTGAAATCTTAGAGCCCAAAGATGTTTGGTTGGAAATTCTGAGCAATGTGCCCCATTTTGGTCGACCAATATTAATTTTACCACAGTACTCTATGGGGCTTACAAAATCACGTATTTAGCTCTTGCATCAAAAACTATGAAAATAGCGGCGCGAAACTTTACAGGATGGGTTTTGGAGTGAAGGCCAATCTATCAATATGAAAACTCATATCCTTAAATCGGGCCATCCCCTTTAAATTAAAGGTGCAACGAGAGATTTGTGGACATACATACATATGTCATATGCAGTGATTTAATAAGGATAAGACTCCCAATAGATTTGTACCTTGTATGTGGATACAGAAATGCTTTGAAAGTGGAAAAAAGTCGATTTTTCATTTGTTAATTTCAATAAAAACAGGGGCTGAATTTAGTATTTGCCCCATAGTAAATTAGAAATTTCGCAATTTTTGTACCAAACGAAAATATTTTCAGCTGTATCCTTTATGGGGATATTTTGAAAGAACGTTTTACATTACGTACAAAATCATGAACTTCTTTTAGGGACATCCCTTATTTTGAAATCTCTCGTTACACCTTTAACCATGCCCACACGGCGGCGCTGCGATCGTCTGAAGTTTTAGCAACACACAGGCAAGATCAGTATCCACCCAAAAGAGTCAAAATATTCAAAATTTGCAAGGTGAGCTTTAACGGGACGATGAGTATGTAGAATTCACAAAATTATTTCTTTTCCAAATAGAAGTGACAGAAAACAGCAGTTGTCAACGATTATTTAGTCAGCTACGTGTTGTTTTTTTTTTTTTTTTTTTTTTTTTTTTTTCTTTTCTTTTTTTTTTTTTTTATAGAAAATGTCCGAACATGTACGACAGTAATGACTAACTATCAGATTTTGTCTTTCGGGTTGCTTTCAGTCTTATCACTGCAGGGTATGTTAGCGATAGCATGAACTTCTACAGACATGCGAACATTGGATTTTTGATGATTATTCTTATTTGTTTTCTGATTTTGCAAATTATGTAGTGGCTTTTAACTCTGTTCAAGGACTTTATGCAAATAACACGCACATGTGAGCAGCAAGCATTTAACTGCCTTTACGATCATCAAGGAATCGTGGAATCACATAATACCACCATTAAAACATACGTGCACACACAAAATTCTAAGTATAAACCTTTCTTACGATTACTGTCTGAGGATCGGGTACCTGGTGATCATAAGTGAGGGTATATGCCGTGCAAATCGAGTAACGGTGTTGTTGCCGTTCAGAGGTTTACATATACCAGCGTTGCACGGCATACCCTCACTATAGCCGATCCTCAGATCCGTCCGAGGATCGGGTACCCAGTAATCGTAAGAAAGGTTTATACTTTGAATTTTTCATTGCGCTCTCCTGTAATGAGATTGAGCACTTTTAGTTCAAAAGATAATCATCTTAAAATACACTGTTAACGCGCATTATAAACAAACAAACAAAAAGTCATGACAGAACAGAACTGGGCGAGACAGACAATTTTGATGGCATTATGTGTGATCCATTTGGGATCGCTCCTGCTTCGCCTCTGCCTCCTTTGCCAATCCTATCTCGCTTCTGAATCCTAAGGTAAATTCATGGGCAGGGCTTGAAGAAAGAGGGGAAATTATGGGATAAAACAAGCAGGGGTGAGACAGGCAGGAGTCTCCAGGCTACACACCACTAACTCACTTATACACAGTAGTCTATGGGAAAAAATGACAACTCTGAGCATGTTTCTTTCACATTTAAAACTCTCACAGAGGAAATACAGCAATATCACACCAAAGTACAAGTTAAAATCACCAAATAACCACATTTTGAACACATGATCAGATTTTTTTAAGTTACGAATCACCAAACTCGCCCAACGTCAGACCGGCAACACAAGATTTTCTATAGTAGCCAAAGCTAGTAATTTGCAAATCGATGTGAAACTGATAAGCACGGAGTAAATTGCCTCAAATTCACTGTCCAAATGCCACTAAGTTTGAGAAAACATACCAGTCTACCATGCCAATCATGAAATTCGATCACTTTCTTAATATAACAAGTGCAGTTTTAGACATTTTAAAGCACTTTTTCCAGATGCCATGCAAGAGAGTAGTCCACCCAAGATTTTGATCCTTACGGCAGCCAGGTTAGTGGTGTATAACCTCCAGGTATCTATCTGGCATCGAGGCTGAATCGAGGTTTGCCACACATACACCATCATAGAAAATACGATACAAACGATTAGTGGCGTATCGGGCCTGCTCGCTCTGAGGGGGCAAATTTCCCAGTCTTGGGAAATTTCCCTCTCAGGGGGTCAAAAGGCCAATTTTTCCCGGTTAGAGGGCTAAAAAACGGCTGATTTAGCATGATTTTTGCAATTTTTTTCCCAGCCAAAGTCGTCGGGCATCCTGCCCCCCCCCCCCCCGCTCCCCCGCCTGTTACGCCAGTGCAAACGATAGAAATCAAAGAGTAACCGACTCAAATTCTAAGGATACTAGAGTGCAATAGAATCGGGAAAAACAAACTAGGTCGAGGTTACAACACCATACGAACCGATGAGACTCTTCTACATATTTATTTTGAAAGGTTGCTGTCTTTGAATGCAGGGTTTTTAATACATGAAGGCAAATTGGACCAAGTAAAAGGTCCTTAAAACTTCTGGGTTAGATTAGCAAGTAGTTTAATGCGTTTACACGACTAACACGAGGTATTTGGGCTTGACTAATCTTTAATTGATTGTGAGTGTAAAATTGAAGGAAAAAAATCTGATCAAAACGTTCATTCGGTAAATAGATAATGGTTGTACATAGATGTGGCAAACTTTTAAGCTCCAATTTGCCTTCAAGGATTTGAATAAAAAAATATATAGAGGGTTTGTGTGGGCCAGTCATAAGGTGCTGGTGCATGAATTCGGAAACCCTTCACGGAATAAAGTACATGTTTTATTCCGTTCAGGTTTCCGAATTCATAAGTGCGTCAGAAAAAGTATGTCAGATGGGTCAGGTTACGGAAACTCCCAGAATAAAAAGTGAATCAAGACCAGTCTAATTATCATCAGCTCATGCCATGGTAAAACAAGGTAAAACAAGTGAATTATTGCGTCATGAATTTTCCAAGCAGGTCAATCGACCAAAAGTCACATTTCGAGATATCAGCGATTGAAGTTTTAGAGAATTATGAACTTACAATGTGGGCATTGAAACGCTATCCGTTTTGATCACGCTTTATATTGAAGTATCCTTTGTTTTCCCCTTGTCAAATTTATTTACAAAGTGATTGGTCTGTTTGAAAAAGAGAAAAAAGTCCGATCGATTGCCTTAGACGTGGTATTGAACCACGCTAGAAATGCCTAGCTTTTGTACGATTTTCTTATGTGTCATGATCTCCTGAAGCGAAATAATATACCAATGAAGATAGAAAGATGACTGGTGATATTTTAAATTGTTAAATTGATTTCCATATAAACTACAGGGTGAGTAAAAAAAAAAATGACCCTGATTGTGTCCGCCATTTTGAATTTTTCAGTAACATATGTCGGTAACACATGTGGTATCATCTGAAAGCCTAGTTCATTGTCTTTAATTTGCTGCAAAGATCATTCATATGGGTGTGCAAAATTTCGTGCAGTGCATTTTCTAGAAATCCAATATGGCCGCTACCACTCTCAAATTCATTCAAATGGCCATAATTTGATGATCTATATCCAGGTTTTAAAACCCGAGGAATCTACTGGACAGGTTTTTGATGTGATTTGATCACGACATTACCATCAAATCCAATATGGCCACCCCGAAATCCAATATGCCCCGAAATCATCCAATTGACCATAACTCATCAAGTAAAAAAAAAAAAAAAAAAAAAAAGATAGAAAGATGACTGGTGATATTTTAAATTGTTAAATTGATTTCCATATAAACTACAGGGTGAGTAAAAAAAAAAATGACCCTGATTGTGTCCGCCATTTTGAATTTTTCAGTAACATATGTCGGTAACACATGTGGTATCATCTGAAAGCCTAGTTCATTGTCTTTAATTTGCTGCAAAGATCATTCATATCGGTTTGGTATAGACTGAGCTACAGTCGTTTGAATCAAGTAGTCTCTTTTCCGCCCTGTCCACGGATTCACATTTGCTTAGTTGGCCGCCGTGCATTCAAATGGGAATCCGTGGATAGGGGTAAAAGCTGACTACTTGATTCAAAAGACTGTAGTTCGGCCTATACTTATCAGATTGGAATTATCTTTGCAGCAAATTAAAGATTGTGAAGTAGGCTTTCCGATGATACCAGATATGTTAGATTATATTATTTAAAACTTCAAAATGGCGGACGCAATCAGGGTCAAGTTTTTTTTTTACTCACCCTGTATATTATTTTTGATCAGCTTTGCAATAAAATTCTACACTTTAAAAAAAAAACAAAGCAAATTTTACAGGAAAGTTCTAGCAGCAATTCTGCAAACAAAATGCCGTAAACTTTACAGTATAATGTAAACATTATCATGTTAAAAATATTTCGTTATTGAAATTGTTTATTGCCTATTAATTTCCTGTATCCACTCAGTAAAATTCAGTTTAATCGGGTTGCATTCGATTTTATTGAGTAATTTCAATGGCTAATATTTTCTGATACCGTTAGTCGTGTATTTTAAGTGAGATGGCTGAAAATGTTTTAATCAGCACAACTCATGATAGTTTTCTACATATACTAAAATCGCACTACTCTATTGCGCTTATTTATTTGAAGATCTTGCTCTTGAAGGGATCACAAAGGCATGTAGGATCATGGTTGGTAAAGACTATATTTGTGGGTGCAGGGTGGAAATGGAGTACAGACTTTTTCTATCGATCGATTTTAGTTAATGAGGACCTAAGCAAATAATTCTGGAGGGTGTGCAAAATTTCGTGCAGTGCATTTTCTAGAAATCCAATATGGCCGCTACCACTCTCAAATTCATTCAAATGGCCATAATTTGATGATCTATATCCAGGTTTTAAAACCCGAGGAATCTACTGGACAGGTTTTTGATGTGATTTGATCACGACATTACCATCAAATCCAATATGGCCACCCCGAAATCCAATATGCCCCGAAATCATCCAATTGACCATAACTCATCAAGTATTTGTGATAGAGGCATAATTCTAGGGTCTATATCCAGTATATAGGAACTCATATCTGGCATTCGAAGTGTGTTAAAATGCTTACCAATCAAGATGGCAGCCAATATGACTGCCTTTCAAGATCTTTAAAACCTACAAATTGTCATATATTCATAATATATTGGCCGCCATCTTGAATTTAAGCATGTTGTCAAAACAAAAATACCAAATACGAGTTTGTGATGTTCAAAGACATAGATCTCATACTTTAATTTAAACTTTAATAATCATTTTGGATGCTATAACTAAATACAATACAGATGTATCGTAATTTATAGGTTTTAAAGAAGCTAAAAATGCAACCATATTGGCTCCCATCTTAAACTTTTTACATGTTAACGAACAAAAATGCCAGATAAGGATGTCAAATTTTCAAATACTTATCCCATACCTTCATTTACACCTTTATAATAATAATTAGTTGATTTAACTACATATAATATATATATATATAATCTAGGTTTTAAGTATCTTTAAAGTCGGCTATATTGGCTGCCATCTTGAATATAAAAAAATGTCGATTACAGAGAAATGCCAAATAAGGGTTTCTAGTGACCAAATACATATATCTCATAAGTGTAAAGCATACACCATACATATAGACACTAGATACAAGCCTCTACACTGCAAAATGTGGAGAACACTTGACATGTCTGGATGCGTTCGAAGTGCATTCTAGAGGTGTTAAAATAACACTTGCAGATTGTGTTCAATGGTAACAGATTTTGGACACCTGCAGAACATGTTTTATGTGTTTAGGATTAATTCTGCATATCATAAATATGTATACTGGATGAGTTAAGATCATTTTAATGATTCCGAGCGCATATTTGACTTTTCAGCAGCCATATTGGATTTTTGAGGCAATGTAATGACCAAATTACATTATTAACACTTCATCGTGCGTAACAACACCGGAGTACCGAAAAAAAAAATCGTCTCTATCAAAAATACTTACGGTATTTTTTAGTGATTTTGGACATGGAAGCAGCCATATTGGATTTTCAAAAATGCCACTGCACCAAATTGTGCACACCCTTCAAAAATTATTGGCTTAGGTCCTAATAAACTAAACACTATCGATATAAAAAGTCTGTACTCCATTTCCATCCTTCAGGCTGTGTGCACAAACTTCCACCTGACTACTACAGTACTTATCATGAAGCTCTTGAGCTCTACAAGCTTCAAGCTTTACATAATAGAAGCGAGCAGCTTTGTCTGAGTTTCTTCAACTCTATTCTTGAGTCTGAGTGCTTCAATAGTTGGGTGCTCCAAGGAGAGGCACCATACACGGTAGAGTGTTACAAAACTCAGATAAATTTGCCCTGCCGAAATTTAGAACAGTTCGTTACCAACCAGTGCTGTACCGTAGCTTAAATTTCTTTTTGACATTGGGGGGGGGGGGGTTGATGGAAATTTATGAATGAAACAGGGTTTGCTGACAACATTCGTTATCAGTACATATGCGCGCGAAGCGCGCTTAAAAAATTGGCCATTTAGAACCTAAAATAGTTAAAAGTAAATCTAATTATAAACAAAATACGCCTATGGTACTGTATATGACTAAATTGCATAATGATAACAGCTGCTAATGTATTTGCTATAAAATTTCCACATTAAATTTCATTAGGTTTTTAATGTTTTTTAAGTGAATTTATGGTTTGGTGAATTACACTGCTGATTAGTGAGCTATATGTGTAAATGTGTTAGAAATGAATGTGTGGAATTAATATATATATATATTAATTTGAAAAAATGTGGTGAAATTGCGAATTAAAATGAACGAGTACCATGTAAAACATGAAAGGACTACAACAAGAGGTTTTTGAACTATATCTATAAAAAAAAAATGAAATGAAAATAAGATTCCAAATTAGTGCATGTTTGTGTCTTTTCAGGTTTACAAATTGTCTTGTTTTTATAACTTTGAATTATTAACTTAGCTGATTTGAGTCTGGTCTACTTAAAATATCAAGTATTATGACTTCAACAATCGATTAAATTACAGCAACAAGTGTAAAATGAGTAATTGTTACTATTTTCCCCACAATTTATCATAACTTAAACATGTATGTTTGTGTTGTTAACATTTCTTAAATGAAATAAGTTAAGAGTTAAGGGTATTTGGGACAACTGCAAGCCTTTATTATGTAAATTATGTAAATATTCTGAGTACTATAAAATGTCATTGATTTGAATTACTTATTTTTGAGTGTAGTAATAGATCATTCAAACCGTCAAACTGCAATGTAATTAAGATGTATTGCACTTCAATAGATTTTCGTATCGTACCGCAACTATAGTTCTAGGAATTGTTCTCATCCAAAGTACAGTATCATTACAAAATAAAGAACCTTTAAATATTATGTCTAAAATCAAAACAAACAAGAAAACAAAATACAAATAGCCAATTCGAAATTGACAAAATTAGGCTTAGACAGTCAAGACATCGACATCTTACAATCTACGTCTATAGTAGATTTCAAATTACGCGAGACTCCATACATAAATCCATAGGGGAGATGGTTCAATCCCCGGCCATGTGAAGACTAGGCCTTTGTTGCCATCACAAAACAAAGTGTGTCCATGGTACAAATTTACTTTACAGAATCGTCTTACTGGAAACTGATGCATTCAGTTCTACAATGGTCTGTTAATGATAGGACTTGTCAAATCCGCTTTGTGCTAATCTCTAATACAAGTTTGGCCCACTTTTTATGGCAAAATAAAAACTTAGTTGTGTTATGTGTGCATTGATATAAGAATGCATTATTTCTCCAGTATTGTGATAAAGAATGATATTTTCTTGTGTCAAAGGCAAGTTATGTTCAAATAAAAACATTTAATTAAATATCTTTTGGTGTTTTTATCCTGATACTTCAAATGAAACATCCAAGCTATCTTAGATTTGAAACAATGTATTTTATGTCAACATTTATTTACTAGCTACATTACTATACATTGTATGAGTACCATAAACTTTTCTACCTGTGGCCATTACAATATTTCCTCTTACCTCTCACGGTGAATGGACAGACCTAAAACTTTTAATGATGTCTCACTTATTTTGAAATCTACTATAGTAAAGAACACAACAATACATATCTTTGTGTAAACTTATTACCACTACTAACATCTTGTATTTGAAATAACCAGCACAATACTGTATCTTTTGTCCAATATTCCATGCCTATAACGACTAAATTTAAAAGAGGGGCTGCTATTTGATTTTGATTATCAAAATTATTATACATAAATACCGTTTCTTACAAGAAAATCCTGGCAGCTATTCTGCCAACAAAAGATCATAAAACTACAGCTTTGAGAGCTTTTACAGATTTGCATTCAAATCCACTATATATTTTACAGTTTAATGCATATTTTTCAACTGTAAATCTTGCAGTAATGCACCGTAAAATTTTGTTGACATGCTTTTTTATTCTCTACACATTCACAATATTTGTAATAACTCACCAAATATATATGTTTTAAGTGTTTTGATTTAATTTATCTTTACAGTATACTATAATTTTAACAGTATTTGGCAGAATTGCTACCATTAAATACTGCAAAAACCGACAAATATGTTTACACTGTGGCAAAAGCGTATCAGATACAGCTCAAGAGGTTATAAGCTGTCATACGGGTTTTTTAGGTACAACAAACAGGAGAATGCAGATTGGTCTGTTTTTACAATTTGGAATGTTATTTTGCTCCATATTTGGTATATAAGAAAGCTCCTGATATATTATCATAATATGCAAAAAACTCTAAATTTCGTCAAAAATGTCGATTGGTCTGTTTTTAAGACGATATATTGTGTGAAGTGACCTTTGTGGATAAAAATCGTCTAACTACGATTAACCCAGTTATATTTAGAAATGATTTCGGAAATGGGCTTTGTAAGACTGTGCTCAATAACAATATAAGGAATTTTGCAGTTAGTAGTATCAAGTTTGATATCACATAAGAGCTTTTGGACTCCCGTTGGTGCATAATGGGGGTTTAAGTGGACCCTCCCTTTAAAACACTTTGAGTTGGATTTTTTTTACAGAAACTCTGGTTATTGATAAGATAGATCAACACGACCACATGGCATGAAAAACATTACAATCGTTTATACAGATTTAAAAGGCAATCCAAAATCGATTTTTATGACGCGCAAAAATTCCTCCCGCCAAAAAAATGAAAAATCACGTTGTCAAAGGACTTTTTCCATAAATTTTGGTTCATAATAGTTGGACATAAAATACAATTACATTGCTGAAATAAAAATTCAAAAACGTTACCCAGGGACAAAATAAATTTTGAATAGCGCCACCAAAATGCTTATTTACGCTAATCAGTATAAAAACGCCAAGGCCGATTTGATTTTCCTCCACCAAAATATGCGAAACGCCGATATTTAGGCAATTATATTAAATATTGGGCAAAATAATTTATACATTTATTTGCACATTGCGCGCGAAAAACAAACCTATGGAACCGCATATAATCCCCTTATGCACTAATTGTTATTGTTATATTTATTTGACAAAATCATATATTAGGTATTTTAATATTTAATGATATTTTTTTTTGTAATTTAAACGAGTTTGAAATAAAATTAAGTTCAATATGTAGTATCTCTTTAAGTATAGTAGGATTGGCGCGTTAAAAAAAGTATATTTGCGTTGTCAGCAAATATTATAAAGTAGGGTATTTCCGAACATAGTGGAAGATCATTGATAATGTAATATGAGAGATAAATGGGGACACAAATATAGGGCCATATGGAACTCAGCAAGTAATGAGTGCTTCTCCGAAATTCTCCTTTGTGACCTCTTATTGTGTCCCGAGGTTTTCCAGGAGGCTGGAACACCCACTACGCACCCCATCAAACCTTATATCTGTAATAACCCTGGAGCTAGCAGACATTTGTAACACATCTAAAGTACAAAGGTTTGAGTGATTAAATATATTGACAGACTGACAGGGACCCCTGAAACGTGATTCTTAAGTGCAGCAAATGGGCTTTAAGGAGAGGGGACCAAGACAAAGTTTGTACAAGGGTCAAATTTTTAAATTGATCCAATCATGTTGAAAAGTATACCATGTTATTTGTCTAATCACAACGATTCTGGAAAGGTATAGTTTGTACTATCTACAACGTAAAGTTTAAGAGTTATAGGCTTAAAAACAGCAAAAATCAATGAAAATGGTCAATTTCAGTTGTACAGGGGTCAAATTTTAAAGTTGCTCCGATTTAGATAAATAATGGTGCAAATTATTGATGGCGTTCATAGGATTAAAATAAGGAATAGTTGTTACTGTCTAAAATACTTTTGTAGGGGGCACAGAAGGTCAACGTCCATTGCATGCAATGGGGCTTGACCTTGTTTCCCCCTACTTTCTTAAGCAAGCATTTGAGACACTCAAAACTATTCCTTATTTTGATCCTATGAGCTCCACCAATAATTTGCACCATTTTTTTAAATCCAAATCGGAGCAACTTAAAAATTTAACCCCTGTACAACTGAAATTTACCCTTTTATTGATTTTTGCTGTTTTTTAGGCTATAACTCTACGTTGTAGATAGTACAAACTATACCTTTCCTGAATCCTTGTGGTTAGACAAATAAGATGGTATACTTTCAGCACGATTGGGTCAATTTAAAAAATTGACCCCTGTACACACTTGTCTGGGCCCCTCTCCTTAAGGCACCATTTGTGGCACTTAAGAATCACGTTTCAGGGTCCCTGTCAGGCTGTATAATTATTTAATCACTCAACTCAAGCCTTTTGTACTTGAGATGTTTTACAAATGTCTGCTAGCTCCGGGGCTATAACATTGGACGGTTCCATTTTCCCCAATTTATCTGTAAAGTATATTGGTTCAATTATAGGCGACTTGCCATTTGGTCTAATCCCACTTGATCTAATGGCCATTTTGGCCAACTCCGGGCCAACTCCAAATTGTCTAATACCGTTTAGTCTTATATTCATTTAGGCGTATAACCATTTAGTCTAATAGCCATGTAGTCTCATATTCATCTGCTCTAAATCTCATATCGTCTAATATCCATATCGTCTATAACTGATTTGGTCTAATGCCAATTGGTCTAATGCCCATCTGGTCTAATATTCATTCTGTCTAATATCCATTTGGTCTAATATCCAATTGGTCTAATATCAATTTGGTCCAATATCCATCTGGTCTAATATCCATTTGGTCAAATACACATTTGGTCTAAAACCCGTTTGGTCTAATATCCATTTGGTCTAATATCCATTTGGTCTAATGTTAATCTGGTCCAAATGGGTATTAGACCAAATAGATATTGAACCAGGTCAGGTGGACATTAGACCAAATGGATATTAGGCCAAATGGATATTAGACAAAATGGATATTAGACCAAACGGATATTAGACCAGATGGAAGGTATTAGACCAAATGGATATTAGACAAAATGAATATTAGACAAGATGGATATTAGATCAAATGAGAACTGGACCAAATGGTGTTTGTGGTTATTAAACCAAATGATGGAAGACGAAATGGGCATTAGACTAGATGGGCATTAGACCAAATGGCTATTAGACAGTTGTTAGATAAATTGGATATTAGACTAATGTTTTTTAGACAAATGGTATTAGACAATATGGGCTTAGACCAATTGAAGTTAGACCAAAGGGCTGTTAGACCAAATGGGATTAGACCAAATGGCAATAAACCGAAATATACACATCAAAATGGCTTGTTTACGTTTACCGGAAAATATTTGTAGAGAAACCTGTGGGCTATTGTAATACGCACATAGTTACGTTTAAAATGGTATATCGGACTTAAGTGGAATTTTTGAAAGACAGTCGGGTGGGGCACCATTAACATCAATACGTAATTTATTTGCACATTTTCATATAAAGATTAAAAACAAACGGGTAATCAATCTGGACAACTCAAGAAAATAAATCTAACAAGTGTGTTTACTTACCGATACCGCCACAACAATGGTATAGAAGAGTAACAGCACGGCCAGCAGCCATTGCAGACGATTACCTCCAAAACGCTTCTTCATGAATTCCGGAATTGTGCTTATCTGTAGATCAGAAGGGTTGACGTAAGTGTAGACATTCCTTTATTACAATAAAATACTAGTGCACTCCCCGTGCGTTACCTTGGAACTATGCGTGTTCCTTTTGACCAAATTCGGTGGTCATAAGGCATTTCTGCGCATATTTACTTCTAGATGACATTTGACCTTTGGGTCACTCTGAAAGTTTGAAAAAAAACGCCAAACTGTCTAGCTCCTCACCTTCCTGCAAAATATCGGCCCCATATGCCAAAGCATAACGAAATGCATAGCCAGACAGGCAGACAGATAGGGCGCTTCTTTAGATGACCTTTGACCTTTTGGGTCACTCTGAAATCCTGATAACAAACTTAAGACTGTTGTTTTCTATATACCTGCATGCCATTATAATTATTCCTCTTTGTTATCTTTTACTGAATAACAAGCACATGTGTGGTGTTAAATAAAGAATAATACATTTACGATATTGTACACAGAGTTACACTTACCCCGGAAGAAAAATAAACTGGCACGAACAAAAATCCGAGCAACACAAGGCAGAATAATCCCTGTTAAGGAAAGAGTCGTTATCAACTGTCATTTTTAATAATAAGTGCATATGTTTTAAATAATCACCCGAAAGGCTTAAAAATAAGTTTATTTTACAAAACGAACCTCCCCAAATCAACGAAACCAGAGGATACGAGATTCAAAACAATCAAACGCTAAAAAAAACCACTAATTAGCAACAATGGACTTGTTCCACAATGTAAATATCGAGTCCCAGACACGTGGGCTAAATCTATATTAAATGCAATTGAGATTTTATGAGTTGTTTAAAACTCCGTATTGCCTATCATTGTTAATATGGTATATTAAACTTAAAGGCACTTTTAGTGATACACTGTTCTCGTCCCCCGACTTATAAAAAGTTGAGATTTTGAGAAAGAGTTCCATATCGTCGCTAGGACGGGAAAAAACCTCATAAGTGCATTTGACCTTTAAGAGCAAAACCTCACATGTAGTAAAAACGGTTACATGACAAAACCTCAAAAGTAACATTTTAGGGAGACACCAAAAACTGAAAAATTTACTGTAATGCCTTACACAAGAAAGATTCTCCGTTCTAAATATATTCAGATAATTATTTACTCCAGGTTCTGAGTAAACTGCATATGATTACTATATATTTAGATTGAAATTTTCAAACTAGACCGATGTGACCAAAATGCACATTGAGGTTGGTGTTCGCCACTGGGCCACGTTTTACCATATGTGGTTTGCTTTGACCTCTGAGTTAAAACCAATTAGGAGTTTCTGCCCAACCGACGATTGTACCCTCCTTTGAGCTTCTAAATGAAACACATTCTTTTATTATGGCACTAACATAAACAAACACCCTAAGGCCAAATATATGCACCATGTAACTAATCATAAATATCAAAAGAAAAATTTCGCAAATTTGTAAATGGCCTATGGTACCGTTAGAAAAACAAGACGTTAATAATACAAACAGCAAGGTTCGGATCAACTAAACAGTGTTGATACGCTTGATAAACAGAGGTTAAGGTGTTGCAACCATAAAATGCACCCATTAAGCATGGGCTCCATCAGCAAAGATTGGAAAATGTAAGCCACCACCATTCAACAATTTCGGACAAATACTGGGGACCAAGCATCCCTGATTGTTAATGTAGTTGTCCTATAAATTGTGTTTGAGACAGACGCACCCAACACCCGACCACCCATCCATCAACCATCCACCAAGTCACCCCACCCACCGACCCACCCACAGAACCACCCACCTCCTCCCTCTCCTCCCTCCCCTCCCTCACTCACTCCTCACTCACTCACTCACCAATCACTCACTCACTCACTCATCATCACTCACTCACTCATTCACTCACTCACTCACTCACTCACTCACTCCCGTTGCACCGGCACCTTTCCTTGTACGCATGTTATTGTTCAGTGCGTTGTGATTATATTGGATATTTGATCACATGTGGATAAAGCGTAGGGATAACTTCAAAAATCAACACCGGTCGAACAGCCGTTTAAAGGCAGTGATGTGATTCATTGTTTAGAAACAATAGTAAACCGGTTCCAACCGAAAGAACCAGGCGAACCGGCAGGTAACCGTGGTTGAGGTTGAAGTGATCCCTTACATGGACTCAGAAGCCACGACCGCATAGCAGAAGATGGGCTGAAACAGACAAGGCATATGAATGAAATACTGCCTATATTGTGACGTAGAGAGACATCCAACCTGTAAGCAGAAAGAAAAAACAGTTCTGGAGGAGTTGAAGGAATCGCACCCAAGATCGTCGCTGGGAGGGGAGAAAACCTCATATGTGCATCTGACCTTTAAGTCACAACTACATGTATTAAAAACGTTTACATGACAAAACTCATATGTAACATTTTCGAGAGACACCAAACTGAATATTTGCTGGTTAATGCCATGAACTAGAAAGGTTTTCCTTCTAATCTATTTAGGTAATTATTACTCCAGATCTGAAATAAAGTGCCATTATGATTTACTATCATATTTGCATGAAATTCAAGCTAGAACCCGATGTGACCCCAAAATGACCTATGCGGTTTTAGCACTGGGGCCCCAATTTTTACATATGTGAGGTTTGTATTTGACATCTGGAGTTACATATGAGGGTTTTCCGCCAACGACGATATGGAGGAACAGACGTCGGTGACAAACCTTGGAAGTATTGTCTGTATTTGTAGACCAAAAGTATTGCCACGTCTTGAAACAACAAGTGTTCAAATAGAACTTACATTGTCACTGACTTTTACACCACTTGTATTTGTACATTACATAGACATACCTTATCATCATTTGGAATCATTGCTTAGTTGGTCACCGTGTATTCAAATGGGAATCTGTGGATAGGGGTAAAAGCTGACTACTTGATTCAAGTGACTGTAACTCGGTCTATGCATAACCGATTGGAATTATCTTGGCAGCAAATTCTACAAACACTGTTTACTGCATGGCTATTTATATAGAGGCTAATTTTCCGAATTGCTGTACGTGTTGGGCAAAGTGATGCCAAAGAAATCCGACCTTCCCCCGAAAAAGTGGATCTAAAATAGATTCTGTGCCCTCTCAATGTGATACCTAAACAAAACTGAGATTTTAGTCCAGCCAGCTGGAGAGGAAAATTGGACTATTTTGATGACAATTTAATGGATTTTGTCCGTGTTATTGCTGATACATGATTTTTTTTTATTGGCAGCTATAGCAAGACTTGACGTTGTGAGTATCTACTCAATCTGACTATTTTCACAACGACATTTAACACTTTTTGAGGGTGGGGGAAGAGAAGAAGGAGAAAAGAAGAAAACATTGTTGGTACTGTTCATATCGTTATTACTAGAAGCTTGCAGAATACAATGCCTGAAAGCTATTAAATTACACAATAAATTTAAGCAGGGAAGTCAAGTCAGCATTGATATGCTGGCAATAATGGCAAAAAGAAGCACAGTAACCACTGATCTTATACAATATGTCAATATTGGCTGCACAACAATAATTGTATATTAGATGGAAGGAGCAAACCGGTGGTCTAACGAACACAATAGCATTCCAGAGACAAATGTTTAACAGAAGTTGTATCCGGGTGCCCGTTTTAGAGACATGTCATCCCATGCGCGCACAACTTCAAATACAAAGAGCTCACTGAATGGCCTTTTCTTTAGTCTGTTATGTCGCTTTATTTCAATGGGACAGCAAATTTTGTGTAAAAAAAACAGTGTGGAAGGAGGATAAGTCCTCCGGGCTCACAGTTCGGAAACAATGGTGAACATGGGCAATCGATTCAGTTACTCTTCACGCAACATTAAATTCACGCTTTATTCCGTTGTGGTCTATGGAGCCCGGACTATGATACATGTCGGACTATGTACTTTCACACCGGCTCTTAACCACGTGCTTGGGCTCTTTTTGGATTACCAATATGGCCGTCAGTGCTTCAATTACCCAAGCCCAGATGTCCAATATATTGTATAGAGATCATTGCAGTAAACTCAAATAATGGAGTGTCCAAGTAACGGGTCCACTTCATGATATGTAAATAGTTTTTCTAGCCGAAACGGCCTAAAAAACAAAAAACATGGCGCACATTTGGATAAGTAGCGCGACCTCCAAATTTTCAAAAATTTGAATGGTTGTAAAGTGTATAATTAGCTCTCTTAGTTCCGATTGTATTGAAAATCACACCGTGATGTTTGTCTGGTTTATAGATGGCAAAAAAGGTTCTAGTTTCCACTATCCTATGGCTTATAGTTTCGGAGTTATGGGGTAACAACTGCAAAAAAATGGGTGTGAAAATTCATCTTTGTGAGAACAGGTAAAAGATAAAAGGGTGGGTTTGATTCAGGTATACGTGCTGCAAACTGTTTCCCTAGCTTAAAGTATTGACATAAGGAACAGTTTGTGTATTATGTTTAGTATTCCGTTATCCACAGCACAGGCCAAAGCGTTGACTTATCAATCAATAATCAATCAATATTATTGGTCATCACATAATACAGCAAAAACGATTTTAAATAATTATAGAATACAGTTAGAATACAATTTGAAATAATTAGTTAGAAATGTAGTACAATAAGATAAATTGATATTTAGAGAAATATTTTATATCAGGATGAGAATTTAATGTGAAAGGAAATTAAAACAATAAGACCAGTGATACTGTAGAGAAAAAATATTCATAGCAGAGTAAAATGTCATAATGCTGCTTGGTTCCAGTGGTGAACGAAGGTCACTGCGCAACGCAGGCGTGGGGGCCCAATGAGTTCTCTAAAATTACACATTCTATGGAGCTAATTAAATTAGCAACAAAAACAAGAACAGAACGCACATACACGAAAGAGTACCAACAGGAACATTAAGGAAAATTTACAGGACAACGGTTACTCAATCCGATATAGACAAAGGGAGAAGTTGAACAGTAGGGCATGAAAGAAAGGAAAAGAAAGTAAAAGAATAAGAATTGACAACAGCACATATGAATGATAAAATATTTTTTCATGTTGTTGAAGGAGATGAGTGAGGGAGATGTTTTTGGTGGATGGCAAGTTAGACCAAAACAATGGACCTTGGATTAAGTGTATTACTTGCCAGGACAGTTGAAACATTTTGTATGTGACGAAGTAGCAGCATTCTGGTTTGATAATGTGTGTGGGAGTGTGAAAGTTGAAGAAATCTTCAACAATAATGTCGTTTGAATGGTAAGTTATGGTTAAATTGGTACATTAAAAGTAGCAAGTTGGAGCCTCTAAATATCAAGGTTTTAAGAGAATGAAAAGGGATCTGTATGGCAAAGCCACATGGAGTTGGTGCACGTTTAATGGCTCGTTTCTGGAAGTCGGAAAAGTGCAAAAGTGAGTTAAACCACTGTCGTTTAGCGTAAGCCCCAAGCCATCGCGCCATTAATGCTACGGTAAATATCAGACAATTTATAAAGGCGTAAGAGTGATTTTTGTGGGAGATATGGTCGAACTTTACGAATAATTTCATTGTATTTGGAGATATTTTGGAAATGTTTGGTAGAGAATTCCAGGGACAGGGTTATGGTAAAAGAATACCAAGGAATCTAGTAGTTTGAACTTGAGAGCACGGGTCGGTCTAGTGGAAAAGCGCAGGACTGTGGTCATTAGGTCCCCCCTGTGAGTTCGAGCCCGCGAGGACAAAGTGTTGTGTAAATGGGAATAAGACACTTTATCTCCGCTTGTCTCACTTCACCTAGGTGTAAACGGGGAGAGTTAGGGTAGTATAGTCATAGTGTGCGCGTTATAATTGGCTGCCGAAATTTTCATATGTGAAAATGTGCTATATCTAGTGAAAGCAGCCGTGGAATAAATGTAAAGCGCTTGAGACGATGGTAAGGACGCTATATAAATACTTGCATGTATTTATTTTTTGTTGGAAGAGTGTTGCTAATATTTGACTGTCAACTTTAATATCTGGTTTTATTAACTGTGTGTATTTTTAAATTCATATAGTAATTTTATCCCCTGGCGTGAAAAGCGAAGGGGATATTGCGGGGGTGCGAAGTCCGTATGTATGTATGTGTAGTATGGGTAGTGTGTGTTCTGTTCGGTTAGGTTTTGGTTAGGTTTTCGTTTTTGCGTTCTCTTCAAAAAGTTTAAGTCAGATCTTAACCCGTACTTGGGGTTTATTAAGGTGCAGTAGGGGTTCCTGCATGTGTGGATGATGGTCAAAGGGAATGGGGCCAAGGTCAAAGGTCATATGAGGTCATGTTCAGACTGCCATCTTGCCAGGGGGATGACGCAAGTGTACTTGCTGTATTTTTTAACATTCAATGATTAATTTGTTAGTTGAACCAGTTAGAAATAGCGTTAAGTTCATGTTATTATTTGTTCAGGTACAAGGTTCAGGGGGGAGAAGAAAATATATTTGGGTCATCAGCAAACAAATAAAATGAGGATTTTAGAACAAAGTTGGGAGGTCGTTTATATAAAAAGACAAAAAAGTGGCCCTAAAATGAGACCTGAGGAAACTTGATGGAAGGGTTAGAAAAGATACAATTATCAAAACCGTGTTTTCTTCTAATAGTCAGGTAATTCCCGATCCAATCATTAGCAACTCCCCTGACACCATATTTATTTAGCTTATAGAGGAGGATGTCAGGATTTTTGGTGTCAAAGGCCTTGCTGAGATCTAAGAATATGCCAATTGTGTGGAGTTTGTTATCTAAATTTTCAGCAATTTTATACTAGAGATTAATAGCCATGTATGTAGATCGTTTCGGCCTAAATCCAAATTGCACGAGGGGTAAGTATACTATGTTTCGTAATGAAGTTAAAAATGCGAACGTAAACAACCTTTTCAAGGAGTTTAGATCTCGACGGGAGTATTTGATGATAGGCCTATAATTGAGAAATCATGTATACATGTAACAATGATCAGGTTGAATATCCTTAATACCAAGCAATGCCTACATATAAAAACATTTGATCTCAACAGGTTAAGAAACTATGTATAGCACTTTAATCATTTCCATCTTTAACAAAATAAAATTACATGATGAAAAGGTAATTTAGGGGCATAGACATTAACTCTGTATACATATAATGTCAGATGAATTAATAAAATTCTGGTCGATAATCGGCGCTAGCCAGTAAAAGCATAGTATTACGCGGAAAACAATGTCAATTCCGTTCCCCAATACAAAATCGCTTCGTCGGTAATATTGCCTTTAATTATTCGACATGGAAGAGTGAAGTTTTCAAAAGCTCAATAATGTATGAGTAACTGGTACAATGCTTGATACACTAGACATAATAATGATATAAAGAAATACACTTACAGAATAAAGAGGAAAAAAGTGGTCACGATTTATATGATAAATAGCGCCGTTTCGGGTCTGCAAATGAAATTATCAAGAGAGCAGCACAACAGCATGATTGAGGGGACACAAGTGGAGTACAATTCTCGTATGATTACCGCATAAAAATCTCATTGAATTGAGCAACAAAGTCAATTGAATTGGGGTTGCCCAACAGGCTGTGTAATATTGATCATACGAAGGAGATGGAACAGAAAAAGTTTATTAAAAGAGCAAAAACACCCATTTGGTTAATACCCAAACAATTCGCCATTTTGGTTAATACCCAAACAAGTAAGATAGCAACATTTCCTCTCTTCATTCTATGAGCTGACCAACAACTTGAACCACGTTTTAAAAAAATTGCGAGCAACGTCAATTTTTGACCCCTGTACAATCAGAAAAATTTCACCCATTTACAGGTTTTTACCCCATAATTCCAAAAATAGAGCCATAGATAGTGGAAGCTATACCTTTTTGCATCCTTTTAACCAGACAAACATCATGGTGGGCTTTTCAAACACAACGGAATGCATTTTCAAATTTTAACCCCTGTGTAACCTTGAAAATTCAAGCGTGGGGCCATGATAAAGGGGCGTGGCAAGTGCTTCCATCATATTTTTTGATTATCAATGCCTAAAGTACTTGTGTACCAAAATTCACAATTTATCCAGATTTGCACACTCACACGAGATCTGTGCACTACAGTCCCCACTATAAAAATCAGTGATTGTATTATATTGAAAGTCAACAATCGCTTAAGATCCCATTTCCGTAAAGATTTTATTGCTCGTGTCTGATCATGCGCTTGGCTTTTAGAGTATTGATTTCATCCGTAACATCGCCGAGGACAATCCCGGCCCCTATCGAAATGGCGCAATGCGTTTTACCGAAAGTATTGGATACTTGGGAGAGAAGTACACCATACTAGTACGACCAGGGAATAATCACGGACACTTGATTTGGAATACCAATAAATAGCGGTTCTCCTTGATACCAAAATAACCTCATAAAAGTTTGCATGTCAGCAAAACTGTCAATAGGGGCCCCCCAACCATTCATTTGTTTCATCAAAAAGTAAGGAATATCCGATTTTAATGCGTTTTCTGCGTGCTACTTGATTGGAAATGAGATTATAGTTTATATACTCTTGCGGTTTAGTGCTATAACAATTATTTTTGATCAGTTAAATTGCGAAATATCAGTTAACCTATACCATTATTGGCATATAATCATGCGTTTTCATAGCGACGTCATACTGGGAATGTTGGTATATTTTGATACCAATGGGAAGGAGAAACTCTACGCCATTGTATGGTATGGAATTTATAGGAATCCAATGTATCAATACGGAAAATCGCCACCCACCCCTCCTTCGAGATGTATTTGACTGTGGAGGGGTGCATAAATTGACGATGAGGCATGTCTGTCTCTGCTTTCTTTCGTAGTTCCCTAATGGAGGGGAGGGCAAACCAGTGATTCACAATAAAATAAAAATAATTTATACGGTCTTTTCCCTGAAATGAAACTTGAACATTAAAAAATATAAATCAAATGCCACCTCAATTACTTTTCGAGTAGATCAAGATACACATGTACTTCAGCAAATACTCGGAACGGTGTTTTAAAGCACTATAGTCGGCAGGGCCTAGTCCGGACTCCATAGACGATAACGGAATAAACGTGAAAACAATGTTGCGTGAAGAGTCAAGGAATGGGCCAGATCCCTTACCTGGTAGCCGGACTGTTAGTACGCCGGACTACAATTACTTCTACCCGGCATGCGGAGGAGAAAAACACTGGAGATTCCTCTTCAAATTGGAGTGGAGGGGTATTATATTGTCACGCAGATGAAAAGATTCCAGGTGATGGACGATTTTTTTAAGGTTCATTCCATATAAAGTTAAAATAATGTGACTGGAAGTGGGTCCTTCCTTTAAAACAAAATACAAATTCTTCATTTCGAAAATTAGCAAATATTTAGAATTTTCACAATATGTCATTACCAACACTAAAAGTGTTCAGTTAGGAACTTGTTAATTTCTCAGCTAGCAAATGTCAATAATTTGGTACTCGTTTTAGGATAATGAACAGGACATGGTGCACAAATGGACTTGAAAATCTGTTGATATTTGCAATTTTGTTTAAAATCTCAGTCAGGACTTTCGAGCACCTTCACAAAATGTCCAAATCAGTAAAAATTATGTGTCTGTTGTAATTTTTTTAAATAGGATTGTAACGGAAACATCACATTTAAAGAGGACTACTGCCACCATTTTTAAAAAAGTGGCCCTCTAGACTTTCAAAATTGATTAATTTTGAATGGGTTGTAAAGCTTATATATACATTAGCTCTCAACGTAAAAATTTCAGCCCAAATCAAGCGCCGGCTTCGGGGGGATTAAACAGAACATTTAGAATTAAATCTACGGCCGAATTTAACCCACTTAGTGACCAAGGGGTTTTCACTCCCGTTGGTGCCCAAGGGGGGGGGGGGTCAAACCACTTTCCGACGGGAATTTTTGCAGAGATGAAAATTTTATACCACAGTGAAGGGTCATAAGACAACCCATCATCAGCACAACTAAAAAATGGAAATTGTATTTGGTGCAAATTAGGGGCAAATATTGTTTTCCCAAAACATCGCGCGAAAAATTGGAAAAAAAAAGACGGAAAATTCAAATGAGCCTTGCGCTTACACCAAACATTTTGAAAAATTATTTTATGTGATATCGATTTAGAAGACCCATAATTACATATATTAACACAAAACTAGCAGTTTTAGGGAAATACTGTATTTTTACGGGTGTTTGCAAAAAATGCACGTCATTTTTACCATAGGTTTGTACAGTAACGGGTTGGCAACATCCATGATGAAATTGTTTGGTTTTCAGCACATAAGGGTTATTTTGTAATGTTACTAAATAATTGTTATTACATGTATGTGTGAACTATATCGCAAAAAGGGTGCTTTGGTTATTGGTTTCTTATTCTTATTTTTAAAAAGATCTGAAATGACTTCCGTTAGTGCCAAGGGGGGGGGGGGGGGGTTCATGGGACCCCCCATAATTAACTCATTAACGCTCTTGGCCAATTTTAATTATTTGGTATGAAAAAGAAGCGCATTGTAAAGTCAGACAATACAAAAAATTCGGCGCAAAAAATCCCACGCTTAAAAGCGGCCAGCGCGAAAACAAAATTTTTGGGGGTCCCTAGGAATCACCCCCCCCCCTTGGTCCACGTAACGTGTGAACCTCAGCAGACGACGCAGAAATGGTTTTGTTTAACACAAGAAAACACATGTAACGTAAAAAAAGGTCTACAAATTACCAAACAATCAAGGAAAAAAAGGGTATATTTCTAAATGAGAAAATTACGTATTTAGTGTCAGTATCTTATTTACAATTGAAAAAAAAATGTGAAAGTCTGTATAGGAGTCTGTCCTCGGCCTTCAAAACCCGGGCCTTGTGCAATCCCTAAATTTCCAAAAATTCACGCTACGCGCGGGGTTTAACGACATCTTATTTTATGTGCAGGTATATTTGGATGTGAGGAATGACTAATCCTTTTGCAATTGCTAATGGTCGCTACCAATATTGTACTACCTTGTTTTAAATAATTTTTGGGACTTCCTTTAAATGTGAATGCGGGAAATCAGTGCTGATTAGCAAATCAGTGCTGAAATAGCATTTTTCTAAACCCGGATTCTCCCGGACCCTAGAAATGTCTTGAACACTAAATACTCAAGGTTTCCGCGTTTCACGCGGGACCGGGGGCAACCCATCCACGCCACCACCCGTGCCACTTCTTACAAAACCTCCCACGAACCGTGAGGCGCCATGGACCACGTCGCGGCCATATCGTAGACTCGTCCCCCCCCCGCCCCGCTAAGGGGACGGGTACCGCCCTTGCTCCAATTGCATTCTCTGATTGAAAACACTACCTCAGGAATATTCCTGGGTGAAATGAAAAAACGAACCTTCCCCAAAATTCTGATTTACACCAAGGTCAGACACGCCGGAATTATAGTAATCTTGTATTATAGGTTGAAAGAATATGGTTCTGGATTTTTACTTATTAAGGGGGAATAATTGCATCAATGACGTGCTTAGGGTACGGAGACAAGACGAATACTTGTTGGGATATAGCTATTTACGCTACTTGATATTGTTAGAGGTGCAAAATGCAAATTCCGAAAAACGTGTCAGGGTACTTTGTGAGTGCTTGGGACACAGATGCTTACCCCTTGTCAATGAAAGGTGGCCCGGGAATTTACTTGAACTGAATTATACAATGAGGATCCCCCATTGAGAGAGTGTCCTAGCTACCATAGCAACACGTAAGATCTAAAAGGAACAACGTGGCACGTAAAACATTAAATGAAAGTAAAAGTAAACACATTTATGTAAGATGCTTTCAGTCGACCAAATGACTTGATTGAATTAAGGGGATGATGTGAGGTCTCATCAAATTAAGAACTTAACCAACCACCAATCAAATCTCTTCCGGCCAAGAGGAAGTAGCCATCGTGTGGCTCGTTTAGTTTATTATGATGGACTGAAAGAATATGTAACCAATACAGGGTGTCTCAGAAAGAACGTACCCTCCAGAAACGGCCCCATTGTTGGGTACTTAAGCAATTCTTTTCCTTGGTTTAGCTTGATATTATGAAAAGTAATGTTTTGAACATATGGTGAATTGAAATGAAAACAAAAAGAACGGTTTGAAAAAATAATAACAATGGACTATTTCCCTTAAAAAAAATGATGCAAACCTACTGTTGTCCATGGCTTGGCAATGGTCAGAGAGACAACATGTACATGTAATCTATGGATTTGAGCACACGTAACTCCTCAGATTAATTAATTTTGTTATATGTAATGCCTAAAAAAAGCACTTCTGAAACTGGCACTTTAATTTGTTCTTCAGCAGCACATTGAATTGACCTAAAGCCCTTCACCCGTCTCCTCATCTGATACAAATATTGAATTGGTTTTAAAGCGCATTTCAAATAATGGCGTTGGGCGTGACTCCCTACAATGGCATAGTCTACTGAACTGCTCTTGGGTGTTTAAAGGACATCGTTCATCGGAAGGGTTAAACTTTCCTAAAAGTTAGGGTTCCCAGTGACGATGGCACTCAGGGGAACAGAGGAAAAATAAAAAATTCTGGGAACCATGGCAAACTCTTAAAAAGGTGCAAGGAGAGAGATTTATGATCACAAAGAAAAACAGGACAATCAGCTCGTTAAAATATTTGCTGCAGTTGCGTAGGAAGAGAGAACTGAACAATGAACTCTAGAACCAGCAAGAAACCTTGGAATTTGAGAGTACTATTGGTCAGGAGGGTCTTAAAACATTTTTATGTTGGAGACATTGCATCCCTGGTTTCCTTGCTAATGGCTAGCCGGGACAAAGTAGGTTGCATCATTTTTAGGGAAATCGTCATTGTTTGTTAATTTTTTCACCGTTTTCTCGTTTTCACCAAAATGTGTTAAAAAAAGAGTACATACATATTTTCATATATTAAAGCTAAAACAAGGATAAGAAGTGATCTAAGTAAGCAAAAATGGCCGTTCTGGAGGGTAACGTTCTTCATGAGACCCCTGTAAATGAGAGTGTTACCGAAGGTTTGGCTGCGTTAGTCATTTAACCCGGATCTGTTTGATGGAAAAGCCAATGTCTCTTTTATTTAGAACATTGTAGTAGTGGCGATTCTTACCCTGTGAAAAATCAGAAAAAAAAGAAAAAAAAAAAAAAAAAAACACTGCAGAATCTTATGCCATATAAGGCCTTTGGAAAATAAATCAATCGGTATATAGCGCCGTCCTTGTTCGTGGTGTTGTATTAAGACAATGCCAGTCGGGGGGATTTGAAAACATTCACAACAAATAGCTGCTTTAACATTTATGATTGTTTGAAAATAGTACGAATTAAGCAAATTCAACTAGTTTATTCATTGACCTTCAAAGGACTTGATGATACAGTAAAAATCTCCTTCGACTTAAAAGTTTATGGTTATCACAATCAAGGGTTAATTCGTTGTGTGTGTTTTCTTCGGAATCTTGTGATTAAAACACAGGTTTCATGTTTAAATTTCTACTCTATTCTAATTCTATTCTAAGGAATAGTCCTATTATATTATCCTAATGTTAAATTTTTAAAAATATTTATTATGTGATTTATCATGGGTCATCTAAGGGGCCATGATTATTATTTATATTGAAATTTCGTTTCCATTTCTATCACTTGTAAGTGGTGTGTCTTTTACGACCGCGTTGCCTGTCGGATACATCGGTTTCTTCCGGTTTTTAATTGGTTTTCTATAATTTTTTGAGTAAGATATGAAACGCGGTTCAGGGATACGGGACCGTGGTTAACCGAAAAGGTTGAGTTAGTTGAAGCCACTCCTAACGTATGTTAAAGTGGCACTGGCAAAATGTTTCAGGAAAATATGAAATTCTTCTTCAATTTGCTTGCACATGTTTTAGTCTAGGCCATGGAAGAATGCAGATATTATTTTACAACCAACACACAAAAAAAAAACCTATTACAACCCAAAAGGAAGCTAGGGACAAGAGGCTCAAGATATCGGGGTAATTTGTAGGCTAACTTTTAAGTTAAAAAGTTGGTCAACTTTAATCAACCAAATAGGTCTACATTGAATCTAGCACAGATATGAAACCACAAAGGTCACACACCGAGGTCAAACAAGATGCATGCCGCGGGACAAAAACTCTGGTGTTGTTTCTTGTGCTACACGCCATTTTCGCGGCACGGCTAAATTGAAGAGTGTAGAATGGAAGTACTTAAGTCCATAACTTTAGTTCTAAAGAAAATATTACTTCCCTTTTCAAAAAATCAGCAAATGAAAACATAAGGTTTGTTTAATAGAAAAGGTTGTTGAAAATTGTAATGTTGTATCTTGTATTATGGTCATGTCAAACATGAGGTGAAAACGGAAAGGTTTATCACCCGTGTGACAATTTTTACGAAAAATTGCCACCATGTGGCCCCCTTAGAAAACTATTTTCAACTCTGAGACTTCTTATTCTTACCACTATTCAATGTTATGTTACTAAGCTCGCTGATTTGGGCTTAATTAATTGTTAAGGTGAGGGGCTTAATGTAGTTAACAATGCTTTATAACATTGCACAATATCGATTTGAAAATCTAGAGTGCGCACTATTTTTCAAATGGCCAGTGTCTCTTTAATGATTACCACATTACTTTTATGTATTAAATAAACAGATTCCTATTTCGGATTGAATGACAATTTTGTCAAGACTCCACGGTGGTGTGAAAACAACCAGCTTACGTTCTACGAATATTTACTTTTATTTGAAAACAAAAAAGGTAAAGTGTTTAGATGATATTAAACTGACGTAATGTACTACTTGGGTGTTGCTTTCTAATGATTTTTTGTATTGGTGTAATCCTGACTCGTCGCACACAATTACGAATCCCTCACCAGCGAAGCGGGGCTGAGCGTCTTATTATACAGGGCGTATCAATAAAAACGCAACAAAACTTCTCCCCAATTTTTGTGGTAATTGTGTAAAATTAAATCAAAATAATTAATGCCGTCTTAAAGCCACATATCTCCTCTTTCCAACGATAGGTTAGTTGTTCATGTGCGGTCATGGGTAACCGAATAATCATTGTTTTTGCACAATGGGACAAAGTGAGCTTGGGACCAAGTTTCAAGTAATGCTAACACAAATCCTATTCAATTATCCCTCTCTTCTCACTTCAGTCATGCAAGTGAATGGGATTTGTATTGAAACACCGGATGGTAAAATTAGCGGTTTGGTCATTTTGTGACCCCCATGTCAGATCTGCCATATTTGACAGATCAGATTGACACAGCCTAATCGGGAATAATAATGTAGGTAAGGGATGGGAGATAACTATTACTGTTGGTCTCTACAAGATGTACACTTTGATCTAAACACAGTTAATGACTGGGTACATTCATTGTTTGAACAGAGCACCAAAGGAGACTAAGTCATTAATGTCATTCACGCGGGAATTTCTTATCGGGATATTCCGGGGAAAATTGGGAGTCCGCGCCAGCTTGCATCTGCTTTAGTCTTGTCAAGACGCTCTTATATTCCTTACATACTGAAAACCTGTACCATATTGCATACCTCCGATGCAAGGTCAGCGGGTAGCCATGGGTTCGAGGAGCGAAGCCGGGTAAATTATGATCCCTGGGGAACCTAGCCCACGTTGCCCAGACTTGCCAAACTAGATAACAATTGCCGTACAATTTATGTTCCTACTACTGTAAAGTACCAGTACCGTCGCACCCAATTACGAATCGCTGGCCATAGCGGCCAGACCAAGCTAGACCGCAGACAGCTGTGATTGGGACCCGAAATAGTAAAAATAGCTAACTATTTCAACTACGACAATCCGTTTGGGAATTTGTATTATTTTTTATAGTTAACCGTTCGCTAGTGAAATAATTTAGACCGCATTGAACAAGGCTACATCTGCATGAGTGAAACAAAGCGTAAGTGTCTGATCGTTTGATTTCTTATTTTTTACCAAAAAATATTGCAAGCATAAAATTCTTATTACGTGGATAATTTGGAAAAAAAAAGAATGTTTTCATTCTGTAAAAAACAAGAGTTCGTGGAAGGTTTTGACATCCCTGCCAGAATTTACAGTTGTATGTATCATGTTTTATGACAATTCAAAAGCACTCAGTCCGGTGTAGAAGTAATAATCCGTCGTACTCATAGTCCAGCTACAACGGTAAAGAATAGGGCATTCGATTCATTTGACACTTCACGCAACATTAGTTTCACGCTTTATTCCGTTGTCGTCTATGGAGCACGGTCTGTGGCTCCCGGCGGACTATAATTACTTTCACACCGGGATTAAGACATTGCACCCGCGACATTGTACTTAGCAGGGCCGTAACCAGGGGGGTGCGATGTACCTACCCAAATCTCCAGAATTCCAAAAAGGTCCACAAAATGGACATGCGAGAGCGAAGCGAGCTAGGAAAATATCGGGGTTTTAGGCTTTTTTTGGTCAAAAAAGGGCAATATTTGGGCAAAAAGTCCACTTTTGCCAAATTTACGGCCCCTCTATTGTGAAAAAGGTCCACATTTTTTGCAAAAAAAGGTCCACTTTTGGAAAAATCCGCACCCCCCAGAAAAAAAAAATCCTGGCTACGGGCCTGGTACTTAGGTTTGTGACGACAGATATTGATCTGGCAATTGAAAGGAGGATTAGCCGGGATTAGCACATATACAATAGCAGTGGTTTGTGAGCTGATGACTGATGCCTTTCAAGTTGATAAATGCTTGCAGAATGACAAGTGAGCTTAAAAGGAAAATATATTATTTAAAATATTTAAAGAACAGTAAAAATGGTAAACACACAAATTGGTTTTTAATTGTGGTAATATTTTCATGCCATTGTTATCGCTTTAACACTATCGTAGATAGTCAGAGCTAGCTGCTTGCAGCAAGGAATATTCTAAAACTACACCTCATCGCATTGGGGGGGCTATTTATTGAATGCACTTACCCAGATTCCGCCGAGTGCCAAAAAACCACTAGAAAGTGGCAATAATGATGACAATTCCCATTGCTCAAGAGACGTTTTCCACTTCCTAAACGCCAAGCCATTGCTTGTTTTTTGTGATTGAAATTGCGTCTTTCATATCAAACAAGAAGTGACTTTTCATTATGAAAAACATGTTTGATTCTGTATATTCTTGTCGAGTAAAAACCACTTGCGTTGGCGTAGTCCTGACAACTGGCAATGTCAGGGCGCCTATAATAGTGATTTGTAAGATACAGCCAAGGTTGTAAGGCCTATAGCTGCAAGCTATAAAAATACACAAATATTGAAAAAATAATCTCTTGACGCGTCAGTAATAGAATTAACTGAAAAGTACAAAGCACTGAACACGAACAAGTAGACTGTAAAACAATGAGGGGACATGGGACCACATCGGCAAAGTTTTATTGGGTATGTCATGGTACAAGTATTATTTGTGTAAAATCAAAGCTGCCGTAGAGGACTATCTCCCTTTTAGAGCGGTAGAAGTTTGATTTGCAGGAGGGTGTGCTGGGTTAAAAATCGTATTAAGACATTAATCCAGATTAATCGCTTATTAATTTCATCCTTGTACCGTGTCAACAAGGTTGACTGTCCTTATAATAACTACACAAATGCATTCTGCCATATTGTACGGCTCCTTTGTACATTAAGTACTTGGATTATATAACACTGAATGACTACGTTCGCTTATGTTTCAAAGAACCTATAAAAAGACGGACTTCTTGTACAGGTTGTTAGGCCTCATACATGAACTATTATGTTGCCCAACAGTAAATGTCACAAATTAATGCAGGCCTATTAGTAAGTCAGCCCGGACCAGTTTGGGCACCAAGTCGGTAGGTGGAAAGTGGAAGAGTAGAAAAATCATTGCTACCACCTGTTAGGTACATATGTGGGGGTCATCGCCGGGGTGGATGTAGAAATCAGAAGAGGGTGCTTGCAATTTTTTTATGGGCCCCAAAAAAGGTCAAACTTGACCCAAATTAGGTAAAAAAATCATAGAATGGCGATTTCCAACTTTCATATTAATGTAATGTATTTAATTTCCACACTATATCAGCTTGTAGATTCAGAAAAATTTGAATGTGGAATTTGGGGTATTGGCCCCAGAACGGACCAAAAGGGGTCAAAATTGACCCAAAAAGGTAAAAATCATAGATGGATATTCCAGCTTCATATTAATGTAATAGTAGTTAATTTTTCCCAATATATAGCTGTAGATTTCAAGAAGAATGGAATTGTGGAATTCTGGGGTTATTTTTTGACCCCAGAAAGGACCAAAAGGGGTCCAAAAGTGACCCAAAAAGGTAAAAAATCATTTTAGAATGGTGATTCCAAGCTAATATTAATGTAATAGTATTTAATTTTCCCACTATAAGCTGTTTAGATTCAAGAAGAGGAATTTGGAAGTGGAATCGGGGGTTATTTTTACCCCAGGAAAAGGCCCAAAAGGTCAAAATGACCCAAATGAGGTAAAAATCATAGAATGTTGATTGGATTTATTCCATTTCTTAAACTAGATTTCATTTCCCCCACTCTATAGCAGAAGATTCCTGAAGAAATGGAATGTTGGAATCTTGGGATCAAATTGATTCCAGAAAGGGTGAAAAGGGGCTTTAAAATTGACCCAAATAAGGTAAAAATAATAGAATGGTCGATGTACTTATTCCAACTTTATTTAAATGCAGTAGTTAGTATGTTCATGTCTCCGCCACTCTATGCAGTAGATGCAAGAAAGAATTGAATGTTGGAGCTTCTGGGTCAAAATTGACCCAAGAGCAAAGAAAAGGACCAAAAAAAAGGTCAAAAAATTGACCCAGAAAGGCAAAAAAGGTAATAATTGAACCAAAATATGAGTCAGTAAAGGTTCAAAATGGCAAGGTAATTATTCCACTTACATGTATTAAACTTATAAAATGCAAACCTCATTTCTATTCATATAGGGTAGTAGAAAAATAAAACTAAATATGGACAGTTTGGGTTCAGACTCACCCAATTTAGATAGTTGTCTTGATTGAATTGACTGACTCCAATACCCATCTGTTAAATATTTGCCGGATCTTTCAACTAGTTTGATATGAGGTGCTAAAACGTTGATTTATGAAGCCTCCTAGAATACTGTATAAATAATAAATACTATCAAGGTGATATCTATAAATATCAAAGTTAAATATTTAAGCTACGACTTCACGAGTAAGAGACCAATAGTACCTGTTCACGCACCAATCTTTATTTTTGATAACTTCCTGTAAAATCTGTGGATTCCGGGGACGAGGTTATTTAAGGCGAGTGTAAAAAAATAATAAAACAGTTGATCGGCGACAGTTGAAAAAAGCTGGTGCGGGAGGCTTTATTAAGTTATTTTATTATTTTTTCAAAGATGGCATCAGTCTAAAGATGGCCACCATAATATATTCGAGATGCGTTGCGTTGTGGAAATCGTAGTATGTAAGAAGGTTGAAGAAATTGATCAACAAAATGAAGGATACTCTTTAAAATGATGAGAGTTCCAAATATGTGCCTCGATATTTTTTATGAAACTTCATTTTCCCCCTGTTTAGCTTCTTTTGGGTGGTGTTGGCTTTTTTAAAGAAACAAAAATCGGGCGGCGCACAATCGGAGGAGGGTGAGGATGATCAACTGTTTTTTTACTTGGTCTTAGAGAGTGGGATCTTAATCATTTGACCCAAAATTGACACTAGAAAGGGCCAAAAGAGTCAAAATGGGACCCCAAAAGAGTGTGAATTAAAAGCTATCAATTGGGCAATAGCTGTGGGAAGTTAATCTTTGAGAAGCAAGTGGAATAGAACAAATTTGATTTTGGTCAGCTAGCAACCAAATAGATTTGCATCAATTGACCTCGAAACGATTGCCATGTTGGCAAAAGGTGGACAATATCATTCATCATCGTATGACTTTTGTCGAAATCCGAGGCATACGTCTTTGCAAAACGTCTATATCATGTATTGCTGCTCCAACTTCAAAGTAAAGCTAGTATCTCTGCTGCAGAGCATATCAGAGTAGGTTAGTGAACTGATACCTCTAATTGGACATGGAAGACTCCACAGAATAAAGGTCTGAGATAATCTGGTCCTTGACTTGAAAGCAATGCCTACCGAACTGTGCTCTATTCTGTGCCACAATTGTCACAGTGGTAATAGAGGTATTTCACCATAGACCGATATCGGTAGGATGTTTTTCCAGGAGATATTTTCAAGGCTGGCACTGAGTTGTATGGTATAAGTGCCACTTTAAAAAGGTTTTTTTTTTTTCTGCGCACCCCTTCTGGCCCTGTTTCTGCACCATACAGTAGAAGATGTTTTCCACACAGGCCTGTAGAAGCAATCTTGTGTTCTGGAGACAACAGACTTTAATATTATACTTTATCCTAATAATTAAAACAGTTGCGATCATTTCAGGGCAGAAATTAAACCAAAAGATCAGATTAAACAAACATTTAGGCTAACTTTATCTGCAGGACGACTGTTTCTCTTCTACTGGATTGTTTTTTTGGGTTTTTTAAATTTGGGGACCAATTTGGGTTGGCCCATTTTGATCCCTTTTTCAAAGATTTTCATTGCGAATGTCAGTAAAAGAAACACTAAATCAAAAGGGGACTTCCCAAAAAAATTACAAAGGGACAAATTTGCCGGACCCAAAAATTCAAAGGAGCAAATCTGGCAAAGTGGACTTTTACCTAATATTTTCGCTTGTAACATCTATTTTGTCCTTTTAAGGGGTTATGGACTTTTTGGAATGGAGCGTCAGCCCCACCCTGATTACAAGCCTGATTTGTGAATTATTACAAATTTTAACAGAGCAAGACTGCAGATAATGTAAAACCATGCATTAATTGGTTAATAAGTTTGACCAAATTAGGTGTAATTTGACATTATTCTCCACAGTTTTCAATTGGGATGTCAATACTATAAATATCGAAGACGATCGTACTTGGCAGGGGTTAAAGATTTCAAAACGATTCAACCTTCGTGCTATGGTTAAGATTGATCAATGCTTATCAACATTCCTTCAAAGACTTAGCGGTTTGAAACCAAAGCATTCGTCTTCTCATATCCGTTAATTTCATTGTACCTGGGCATGACTCGGGTCCTGTCAAAGTTAGATTTGGTTACAGGAAGCGGACATTGATCTTACGTAGTGTAAAGGTGTTCAATATCATAAAAGCTTTTAGAAATCGCTTGACAGGTTTACCAGATTTGACGTGCGAGAGTTGTAACCAAAAGGCAATTGTGATGGGAGAACTATAATCCATGGGTCTCATGTTCCTAACGTGTCATGAAATTCCATCCTTTTTAAAACACTAAAATAGCAGCCTTTACAGGACTCTTCGCATTAAGGCAGTACAGTGAGGTTAAATTACACACAATGAACCCTACAAAACATTGCCTGAGGGAGCCCACACTTTATTTATTTGACCAGTATTATCCAATAGTTTTCAATTTTGGACTGTTTCCCCCCCTCGTCACTACTGATAAAAGGATAAAGGTTTTTAATGGCAATCCTGCCTTCTTACCATTGAAAAATATGCATACCAAATACCAATCTGTTTTTATCCCATTTTAAGTCATTTGTTTAACCGTTTTCGGCCATTTCTGAGGGTGAACATTCAAATTCTTCAATCTAAAGAAATGGCAAAAAACTAATGCGATTACATTTTAACAATATAAGATTGACATATACATGATTTTTACAATTTTGTGTCAATTTTGACCCCTTGTTGCGCCCCAGTTTCCAACATTCAAATTCTTCTTGAATATACAGCTATATCGTGAGAATATTTAAAACTATGACTTAATATGAAGTCAAATACAAGAAACTCACCATTTAATGATTTTTACCTAATTTGGGTCATTTTGACCCCTTTTTAACCCTTTCTGGGGTCAAAAATAACCCCAGATTCCAACATTCAAATTCTTCCCCATTACAGCTTATTAATAGTGGGCAACATATGCACTATTTGATCATTTTCAAAATTAGAGGGAATAAATACATCACCATTCTATGTTTTTTACCATATTTGGGTAAACTTCTGGACCAACGTTTCGTGTCCTTTGGGGTCAAAAATAAACCCCAGCCGATCAAACATTCAAAATCTGAATCGACAGCAATATAGTGGGGAAAATTAAAAACTATTACATTAATATGACGTTGGAATCACCCATTCTTGATTTACTTATTTGGGTCAACTTTTTTGACCCCGTTTTGAGTCCTTTATGGGGTCAAAAATAACCCCAGACTTCCACCACCTTGCAATTTTTCTTGAATCTATAGTTATATAAAGGGGGAATTGTATACTACAACATTTCAATATGATAGTTGAATAAATAAATCACCATTCTATGATTTTTACCTACTTGGGTCAATTTTGACCCCTTTTTAACCCTTTCTGGGGTCAAAAATAAACCACCCAGATTTCCCACCTCAAATCTTCAATCTACAGCTATATTTAATCTAGTGGGGCAATGAACTATACATTCAACAAATTAAGATGGAATAAATACATCACATTCGATGATTTTACCATATTTGGGTCAACTTTGACACCTTCTTTGACACTTGTGGTCACTTTGGGGTCAAAAATAACCCAGCAATTCCAACATTCAAATTCTTGAATCTACAGCAATATCGTGGGGAAGGAAAAAATTAAAAATATTTTACATTAATATGAAGTTGGATGACCATTCTATGATTTTTACCTTATTTGGGTCAATTTTGACCCTTTTGGTCCTTTATGGGTCAAAATTAACCCCAGATTCCAACATTCAAAAATTTTCTTGAAATATATAGCTATATAAAGGGGGAATTGTATTTAGTAATCACATTTCACTATGAGTTGGAATAAATAAATCACCATTCTATGATTTTTACCTAATTTGGTCAATTTTGACCTTTTTGGCCCATTAAAACAATACTTGCACCACTTTCTGAATTTCTAAATCCACACAGGTGATGATCCACACCTATGTCCCTAACACTCCCCGGTTTTACATCTGCATTTTTACTCGACCCACTCCCTAACTCGAAAACTAGAGCCCTTTTCCAAGTGGCCGACGTACTAATATGTATATCTGTATCTATACCACAACTGGGATATGTGTTGGGAAATATTTTAAATTAGACCTAGTAAATTCATTTAATATTGTCCACGAGACACATGCTCCCGTAACTTATTTCAAAGATACCAATCATCTAAGTTACAACGTTGTCTCTTCACTGAGATGGCAGCCACAACTGAACCCGTCGTAGCGCGGGTTTGAAGCTTTAAAAATCGTGAAAAAAGAAACGTTGGAAGGGAATACTACAATGTCATAATCAAATAGACGACCGTATGGAACCTGCTACAGGGATAACCAGAGCTAGTGGTCGATCAAGTACACTTTACGAAGCCGCTATTTCTGAACGGGAACAATGGACCAACTTATGTGCTCTTCAAAACCCCTTTTTAGAAAGTACCTACAGTTTCTTAAAGGTCCCAGGAAATGCAAATAGAATTGATGTGGTTTGTGTCAAGCCTACAAGGAGGGGCGAGAAAGCATTCAATATTTGGGTTGGTGATGACATCATTAGTGACTATTGATTTTTCAGAGAGTAATATAAAATTCCAGGTGACTGGTGTGAATCTATTCATGGCACTGACTGAAAATCAATAGTTTCTCTAATGATGTCACTGGTAGTGTATTCTTTTTTGTGGCCCTGTTTATTGGAATGGAATGCCCCGTAAAGATATGGAATAGGTTTATCATCTTATTTCCTGGGACCTTTAAACGTCTCCAGCGGCAGTAGTAACCTGCAGTAGCAATTCTGTGAATAGTAACTATGTCGAATTATTGGTGTAACATGCCAAAAATGTAAGGAAATACTTACTGACACACGCTACAGTCTCACGTTGATCAATGGTCGCTACTGCTTTCGTTTACTAGCCGGGATTACAGTGTCAAAATTTGTATTTGAATATTGCGCATAGTGCGAATCGTATTGTTGTTGCTGCTGCGCAGAGTTAAAATTAGCATAGAGGTACGTTGGCACAGCGAAGTGGTGATACCCTAGGCACCTCCATTGGAAATAAACAGAAATTTGAACAATTAGAGTACACATCTTTCTAAATTCTTTCAAGTCTTAACGTAACACTCGATTACTAAAAATCAGTTACTGATCAAATTAACAGCGTCTTGTGGACTGAATGATTTACGCTCTTGAGCTAGAGAATGCTGCAATACTAAACCTGTGATGTCATTGTCTTAGCACAGTGAGGTTGCTGGGTGACCGTTGCATGCTGTCCCTGCTTGTAGCTCTGCAATAATCGCAATCACGTAAGCTCCAAACAGAGCGTGATGAACGAACGTGAAAATCACCAACGAGGATCGGCGGACTGTCACAGTCGATACGTCACTATGTGGCATTTGATATTTAACAAAGCAGAGGATTCTGACAACGATAGCGAATCAGATGCAAGTGAAGATTAATGAGGGGCAAGTTGTAATTTAAAACATAACTTTATGGCAGTAAAACAAATACAAACATTATACAATAAAATCAATTGTCAAATTATTGGACAATACAAAGACACAAATTGCAAATACCTGCATAAACTTTATAGCGCCTGCGTGCATGATAGGCCCAGACGGAAAAAGGAAAACGTATCCAGTTTGGCTTCTTGAGATGTTATTGATTCTTTGGATACTGTCACAAACCTGTGTTGGCAGTCACCAACTTTTCCACTCTAGCTATGATCTTATAATCTTCTTTTCTGTAATCCTCATGGTCACCGTAATCTGTTGCGATGGTTAAACATATCTTTTATGCTCTCTTTGGCTCACTCTCTGTTATATTACACCTGTCCACTTCATTCTTCTGCTGTCATTGGCATGACTTCCTTTGTTGTCTCGTGTTCTGTTGTGTGTTGTATTGTGGAGTCACATTTTTGCTCAGTGTGCTTGCGACAAGGGGGTGAAACGCATTCAAAAACCAGTCGTCC